>ONZH01028512.1:0-34131 GCA_900303285.1 Rhinella marina
GCACTGGGGCACTTTTACTGGCACATGGGGGCACTGGGGGCATTTTACTGGCACATGGGGCACTGGGGGCATTTTTAACTGGCACATGGGGGAATTTTTACTGGCACATGGGGGCACTGGGGGCATATTACTGGCACTGGGGGCATTTTTACTGGTACTGGGGGCACTTTTACTGGCACATGGGGGCACTTGGGGCATTTTACTGGCACTGGGGGCATTCTTACTGGGCACATGGGGGCACTGGGGGCATTTTTACTGGCACATGGGGGCACTGGGAGCATTTTACTGGCACTGGGGGCATTTTTTACTTGCACATGGGGCACTGGGAGCATTTTACTGGCCCTGGGGGCATTTTTACTGGCACATGGGGGCACTGGGGCATTTTACTGGCACATGGGGGCACTGGGAGGATTTTACTGGCACTGGGGGCATTTTTTACTTGCACATGGGGGCACTGGGAGGCAATTTTACTGGCCCTGGGGGCATTTTTACTGGCACATGGGACACGAGGGCATTTTTACTGGCACTGGGGCCATTTTTTACTGGCACATGGGGGCATTGGGGACATTTCTTACTGGCACATGGGGCAATGGGAGGCATTCTCTTACTGGCACTTGGGGGCCATTTTTCTGGCACATGGGGCATTTTCTGGCACATGGGGCATTTCTTACTGGCACATTGAAAGCATTATTACTTCTGGGGCACAGTGGGGACATTAGTACTGTTGGGGGCACTATTACTAACAAGTGCACTCTGGCAGAGAATTATTAGTTGGGACTTTGGGGGCACCCTGGCACAGTATCAGCGCAGTTATTTCTGGGGGACGTTATGTTCACACTGTTACTGTCAGGGGCACTATTTGCTGGGCGCAGTTATTTTAGGACACTGTGCCAATAATTATTGAAGGGCACTATCTGTGTGGTACTAGTGGCACAGTACTGGGGGTGGTAGGATGATTTGTCCAGAAGATGGGAGGATGATGGAAAAGTAGTAAACTAAGATTTTTTTCTGTCTAACTGCAGAGATGAGAAATGGCTGAAAAATGGCGCCTGGTCTGAAAGGAGAAGATGAGGAAAGAGAAGATCTACATCCGAGGAGACGTCACTGGATGTAAGAGGTATGAGGCGCTGTATTATACTGGATATAAGAGGTATGAGGCGCTGTATTATACTGGATGTAAGAGGTATGAGGTATGGGGCGCTGTATTATACTGGATGTAAGAGGTATGGGGCGCTGTATTATACTGGATGTAAGAGGTATGAGGCTGTATTAGGCTACATTCACAGGAACATTGTGTTTTGCAGTCTGCAAATTGCGGATCCGCAAAAAAAGGATGATGTTCCGTATGGCATCCGTTTTTTTTGCAGATCCACTGTAACAATTCCTATTCTTGTCCCCAAAACGGACAAAAATAGGAATGGACATACAGATGCGGACAGCACACAGTGTTCATTTAAGTGAATGGGTCGTGTGAATGTATCCTTACCCTGTATGTTCTGTAGTGATATACGTAATGTTAGGAGGTTAGGTTAGGGTGAGAATTTGGCATGGAAGGGGGTTTCAATTTTTGACTTGGCCGGCAGAAAAAGCTAGGTGAACCAGCGCTGGAGGAAGGGGGGGGGGGCCCAAGCTGAACTCTTGCACCAGGGCCCATGAGCCTTTAGCTACGCCCCTGGCTATTCTTATATTAGTCATGGTGTGTTCTGTGAGCTACTTAGGTAGTTTGTAGCAGACCTACCCTGTTTTATTATCATCCATACATGTAGTCCAATATGGCTAACTGTCAAAATTGAGTCACTGTTCCAGGAGGAAGAGGGAAGGGAGAAGGAGAGTGGCAGTTGGTCTGCAAAGAAAAACAAAATGTGAGAAACAGCAACTAATAGTAAAAGCTTTCTCCATGTAGGGAGTGCAACTAGAAGAACCATCGTCTCCTGGGAGAACCTAACCAGGTTCCTACACCGCGTCCTGTAGGATAGGTGTGATTGGAGATACATATTGAACATTAATTATTTCAAAACAGAAGTAACGTCATACACATATGAGAACGTATTCAACTATGACTGAATGTTCACATTAAAGAATAGGATGTAACTTATATGAGGTTGTTGTTCAAGACAATTTAAACTAGTTTGTTCAACCTCATTACATTAACTATCTGGCTGGTTCCCCCGTCCATCCACCTATACAATAGGGAACATGTTAGGATAAATGCTCGTTTTGGCGAGACAAACGTGGGAAGCAGCCAGCCATTACCTTTTTATCAAATCCTACTCCAAAGACTAGCATAGGACCACTCTAGAACATGGCATAGGACCACTCTAGTACATATCTGCCATTGGTATCTATTTGGCCATCCTTAAACACAAAATTAAGCTGCTTATGAAAACCTATACTTACTCCTAATTTATTTGAAAACTCTGAAGTGATATGAAACCAAGTATTGTAGAGGGATCTAGTCATATTAGGTGTCTTGTTATGTTTGAAATTAGTCTCCCGTATAAACACTATGTTAATTTTTTCTTTGTGTAAATGTCTAAGGATCTGACCCCGTTTAGGTGGGGACTGAAAGCCTCGGACATTATATGTAGCTATTCTTATATTAGTCATGGTATGTTCTGTGAGCTACTTAGGTAGTTTGTAGCAGACCTACCCTGTTTTATTATCATCCATACATGTAGTCCAATATGGCTAACTGTCAAAATTGAGTCACTGTTCCAGGAGGAAGAGGGAAGGGAGGAGGAGAGTGGCAGTTGGTCTGCAAAGAAAAACAAAATGTGAGAAACAGCAACTAATAGTAAAAGCTTTCTCCATGTAGGGAGTGCAACTAGAAGAACCATCGTCTCCTGGGAGAACCTAACCAGGTTCCTACACCGCGTCCTGTAGGATAGGTGTGATTGGAGATACATATTGAACATTAATTATTTCAAAACAGAAGTAACGTCATACACATATGAGAACGTATTCAACTATGACTGAATGTTCACATTAAAGAATAGGATGTAACTTATATGAGGTTGTTGTTCAAGACAATTTAAACTAGTTTGTTCAACCTCATTACATTAACTATCTGGCTGGTTCCCCCGTCCATCCACCTATACAATAGGGAACATGTTAGGATAAATGCTCGTTTTGGCGAGACAAACGTGGGAAGCAGCCAGCCATTACCTTTTTATCAAATCCTACTCCAAAGACTAGCATAGGACCACTCTAGAACATGGCAAACCTCTCATCTCCTTCTGATAGTAGATGCCACGGAGTCATCCTGCCTTGTTTTTTCCTCGCTCTTTGTGGTTTGCCATGGCTGACAAGTTCCCCAGGGGTAGGAGGCGTAATGTCAGAGGGGATATAGATATCATTGGCAGTCAACCAGTCCGGTATATCCAGGTCTTCTATTTCTAGTGTAGCCAGTACATTCGGAAGGTCTGCACTGTAGAAGCTGCACTGAATACCCGCTCTGACAGCACGCTAGCGGCAGGGCAGGCCAGCACCTCCAAGGCATACAGCGCCAGTTCAGGCCACGTGTCCAGCTTTGAAACCCAGTAGTTGTATGGAGCAGAGTGATCGCTACGGACGTTGGTATGGTCAGCTAGGTACTCCCTCACCATCTTTCTGTACAGCTCCCCCCTACTCTACCTAGACTGGGGACAGGTGACAGTGTCTTGCTGGGGTGACATAAAAGTGGCAAAGGCCTTGGAGAGCGTTCCCCTGCCAGTGCTGGAAAAGCTGCCTGCTTGCCTCCTCTCCCCCGCTACTTGGCCCACAGAACCATGCCCTCTGCCGCTGGCGGCGTCAGATGAGAAGAATTGTTTCAGCTTGTGCACCAGGGCCTGTTGATATCTATTCACTCTCATACTCCTTTCCTCTGAAGGGATGAGAGTGGAAAGGTTCTGCTTGTACCGTGGGTCCAGGAGAGTGAACACCCAGTAATCGGTGTTTGAAAAAATTCTTCTAACGCGAGGGTCACGGGATAGGCAGCCTAACATGAAGTCTGCCATGTGCGCCAGAGTCCCAACACGCAAGAATTCCCTCTCCTCACTGGCCTGACTCTCCATTTCCTCCTCCTCCTCCTCCAAGTCCTCCTCTTCAGCCCATACACGCTCAAGAGTTAAGGACTGAGCACTGGTACCCTCTACTGTCTCGCCGACATTCTCATCCTCTTCCTCCTCATCCTCATCCCCCTCCTCCGATACGCGCTGAGAAACAGACTGGA
This sequence comes from Rhinella marina, assembly GCA_900303285.1. Lineage (NCBI taxonomy): Eukaryota > Metazoa > Chordata > Amphibia > Anura > Bufonidae > Rhinella > Rhinella marina. The sequence continues at coordinate 4,211 of ONZH01028512.1, forward strand.
GGGTGCTCTGGCTATCAAGCAACGTATCTTCCTCCACCGTCTCTTGTGACAAGCGCAAAGCATCCGACTTGATGCTGAGCAGTGAGTTTTTCAACAGGCAAAGCAGCGGGATGGTGAGGCTGATAATGGCGGCATCGCCGCTGACCATCTGTGTTGAATCCTCAAAGTTGCTCAACACCTGGCAGATATCAGACATCCACGTCCACTCCTCATTGTAGACTTGAGGAATCTGACTGACCTGACTACCAGTTCTTGAGGAAGTTGACATCTGGCAGTCTACAATCGCTCTGCGCTGCTGGTAAACTCTGGATAACATGTTTAATGTAGAATTCCCATCTCGTCGCACAACAGTCGGTGAGCGGGCAGTTGTAGGCGGCACTGCGCTGCCCTAAGAGTGGCAGCATCTGTGGTCGACTTGCGGAAATGCGCACAGATGTGGCGCACCTTGGTGAGCAAATCAGACAGATTGGGGTATGTCTTGAGGAACCGCTGAACTATGAGATTGAACACGTGGGCCAGGCATGGCACATGTGTCAGTTTGCCGAGTTGCAGAGCCGCCACCAGGTTACGCCCATTGTCACACACAACCATGCCTGGCTTGAGGTTCAGCGGTGCCAGCCACACATCAGTCTGCGCCGTGATGCGCTGTAACAGCTCTTGGGCGGTGTGCCTTTTGTCACCTAAGCTCAGAAGTTTGAGCACCGCCTGCTGGCGCTTACCCACGGCACTGCTGCTGTGCCTAGAGCTACCGACTGAAGGCGCCGTGCCCACGGATGGACAAGGAGGAGGGGTCGGAGGAGGAGGCATAGTATGTCTGGGAGACCGTGACCGAGGTAGGCCCCGCAATCCTCATTGTGGGCAGTACATGAGCGGCCCCAGGGTCATTCTCGGTCCCAGCCTCCACCAAGTTAACCCAATGTGCCATCAGTGAGATATAGTGAAAAGACAGCTGAACTCTGTGCTGGGACACCTTGGTGGACACTGTGGAGGATCGTGGAGGCGAAGGTGTGGTTTTCCAGTGGGAGGCGCTCGTGCTGGGGTCCTGGGCAGGGGGTTGACTAACAGAGGCAGCGAGTGACGCAGGGGGTTGACTAGCAGAGGCAGCGAGTGACACAGGGGAAGGAGCAGTGGTGTGACCCGCAGGAGGTGGTGAACGACCTTGGTTCCATTGAGTGGGGTGTTTAGCACTCATATGCCTGCGCATGCTGGTGGTGGTTAGGCTAGTAGTGGTGGCACCCCTGCTGATCCTGGTGTGGCACAGGTTGCACACCACAGTCCGTCGGTCATCCTCACTTTCTTTAAAGAACCTCCAGACTTGCGAACATCTAGGCCTCGCCACGGGAGCTTCACTGCGTAAAACAGTTGCTGCTGATGCACCAGCTCTGGCCCTGCTTCTCCCTCTGGCCACACCACTGCCTCTTACAACCTGTTCTGGTGCAGCACTCGCCTCCGCCTCAGAAGCACTGTCTTCACTCGGCATATCAAACCAGCTTGGGTCAGTCACCTCGTCATCCTCTGATTCCTCAGTCTGCTCCCCCCTCGGAATTCCTCCCCTAACAACAACTTCACCACTGTCCTCCACTGTCCTCCACCTCTTTACAAACTTCTTCCACTAACTCAACATTGTCGTCATCATCATCATTATCACCCACAGACTGCGACAGTTGGAAAACTTAGGCATCGGGAACGAGGTCAGCAGCAACCTGAGAAGTGGTTTGTGACTCTGGGAAGGGTCCAGAAAACAGTTCCTCAGAGTATGCCGGATCGCATTCCAAATTTTCCTGGGAGGGGGCAGACTGGGGGATAGGAGGTTTAGGTGGACTGCTGAACAAATTACTTGAAGCATTGTCTGCAATCCACGAGATCAGCTGTTCACACTGTTGTGGTTTCAACAGTCCTCTACCACGTGTCCCTGTAAGTTGAGACAAGAAGCTAGGGAGTGTAGCTCTGCGGCGTTCCACAGCTCCCTCATCAGCAGGTACTGTCTCACCCTGCCCAGGACCACGGCCTCTGCCCCCTGCAGTAACTGAATGCCCACGCCCACGTCCTCGACCATTAGCCCTGGGGTTCAACATTTACTGTATATAAGTGTATGATATAAAAAAATAAATAAATAAATAAACGGACATGGTGTACTGAAACCCACAAACTTGTTCAGTCTGGTTTAATTAAGTGACGTACAGAAAGTGTCAGCTGGACAGAATATACGGATTGGAGTGAGTGTGCTGAACTGTGACACACAGAAAGGTTACACGCAGCTGAGTAAAATGGATTTGTATCACTGAGCTAAAACAACAAAAAAAATAATTTTTTTATTTATTTTGTTTTTTTATATATTTTTTTTTATTTTGTTTTTTTGGGAACGTGACGTGCAGGAACTATCGGAGACCTAACTCACACCCTGTTAAAGGTGGCTATTTAGACTGCGACCCAGACAAATGTCGCACAGAGATTTTTTGGATCAAGCTATATACGTTATTGGTAGCAAATGACTTGGTTGTATTCTGTGACGTACAGAAAGTGTCACCTGGACGGAATATACGGATTGGAGCGAGTGTGCTGAACTGTGACACACAGAAAGGTTACACGCAGCTGAGTAAAATGGATTTGTATCACTGAGCTAAAACAACTAAAAAATAGTTTTTTATATGTTTTTTAATATATATTTTTTAATTTTTTTTTTTTTGGAACGTGACGTGCAGGAACTATCGGAGACCTAACTCACACCCTGTTAACGGTGGCTATTTAGACTGCGACCTATGACAAATGTCGCACAGAGATTTTTTGGATCAAGCTATATACGTTATTGGTTGCAAATGACTTGGTTGTATTCTGTGATGTACAGAAAGTGTCACCTGGACAGTACATACGGATTGGAGCGAGTGTGCTAAACTGTGACACACAGAAAGGTTACACGCAGCTGAGTAAAATGGATTTGTATCACTGAGCTAAAACAACAAAAAAAATAATTTTTTAATATATTTTGTTTTTTATATATATTTTTTTTAATTTTGTTTTTTTGGGAACGTGACTTGCAGGAATTATCAGAGACCTAATTCACACCCTGTTAATGGTGGCTATTTAGACTGCGACCCAGACAAATGTCGCACAGAGATTTTTTGGATCAAGCTGTATACGTTATTGGTAGCAAATGACTTGGTTGTATTCTGTGACGTACAGAAAGTGTCACCTGGACAGTATATACGGATTGGAGCGAGTGTGCTGAACTGTGACACACAGAAAGGTTACACGCAGCTGAGTAAAATGGATTTGTATCACTGAGCTAAAACAACAAAAAAATATTTTTTTATATATTTTGTTTTTTATATATTTTTTTTAATTTTGTTTTTTTGGGAACGTGACGTGCAGGAACTATCGGAGACCTAACTCACACCCTGTTAACGGTGGCTATTTAGACTGCGACCCAGACAAATGTCGCACAGAGATTTTTTGGATCAAGCTGTATACGTTATTGGTAGCAAATGACTTGGTTGTATTCTGTGACGTACAGAAAGTGTCACCTGGACAGTAATATACGGATTGGAGCGAGTGTGCTGAACTGTGACACACAGAAAGGTTACACGCAGCTGAGTAAAATGGATTTGTATCACTGAGCTAAAACAACTAAAAAACTAATTTTTTTAATATTTTGTTTTTATATTTTTTTTTAATTTTGTTTTTTGGGAACGTGACGTGCAGAACTATCGGAGACCTAACTACACCTATGTTAACGGTGGCTATTTAGACTGCGACCCAGACAAATGTCGCACAGAGAATTTTTGGATCAAGCTGTATACGTTATTGGTAGCAAATGACTTGGTTGTATTCTGTGACGTACAGAAAGTGTCACCTGGACAGTATATACGGATTGGAGCGAGTGTGCTGAACTGTGACACACAGAAAGGTTACACGCAGCTGAGTAAAATGGATTTGTATCACTGAGCTAAAACAACTAAAAAATATTTTTTTATATATTTTGTTTTTTATATATTTTTTTAATTTGTTTTTTTGGGAACGTGACGTGCAGGAACTATCGGAGACCTAACTCACACCCTGTTAACGGTGGCTATTTAGACTGCGACCCAGACAAATGTCGCACAGAGATTTTTGGATCAAGCTGTATACGTTATTGGTAGCAAATGACTTGGTTGTATTCTGTGACGTACAGAAAGTGTCACCTGGACAGTATATACGGATTGGAGCGAGTGTGCTGAACTGTGACACACAGAAAGGTTACACGCAGCTGAGTAAAATGGATTTGTATCACTGAGCTAAAACAACTAAAAAAATAATTTTTTTATATATTTTGTTTTTTATATATTTTTTTAATTTTGTTTTTTTGGGAACGTGACGTGCAGGAACTATCGGAGACCTAACTCACACCCTGTTAACGGTGGCTATTTAGACTGCGACCCAGACAAATGTCGCACAGAGATTTTTGGATCAAGCTGTATACGTTATTGGTAGCAAATGACTTGGTTGTATTCTGTGACGTACAGAAAGTGTCACCTGGACAGTATATACGGATTGGAGCGAGTGTGCTGAACTGTGACACACAGAAAGGTTACACGCAGCTGAGTAAAATGGATTTGTATCACTGAGCTAAAACAACTAAAAAATAATTTTTTATATATTTTGTTTTTATATATTTTTTTAATTTGTTTTTTTGGGAACGTGACGTGCAGGAACTATCGGAGACCTAACTCACACCCTGTTAACGGTGGCTATTTAGACTGCGACCCAGACAAATGTCGCACAGAGATTTTTTGGATCAAGCTGTATACGTTATTGGTAGCAAATGACTTGGTTGTATTCTGTGACGTACAGAAAGTGTCACCTGGACAGTATATACGGATTGGAGCGAGTGTGCTGAACTGTGACACACAGAAAGGTTACACGCAGCTGAGTAAAATGGATTTGTATCACTGAGCTAAAACAACAAAAAAATAATTTTTTATATATTTTTTTTTATATATTTTTTTTATTTTGTTTTTTTGGGAACGTGACGTGCAGGAACTATCGGAGACCTAACTCACACCCTGTTAACGGTGGCTATTTAGACTGCGACCCAGACAAATGTCGCACAGAGATTTTTTGGATCAAGCTGTATACGTTATTGGTAGCAAATGACTTGGTTGTATTCTGTGACGTACAGAAAGTGTCACCTGGACAGTATATACGGATTGGAGCGAGTGTGCTGAACTGTGACACACAGAAAGGTTACACGCAGCTGAGTAAAATGGATTTGTATCACTGAGCTAAAACAACAAAAAAATAATTTTTTTATATATTTTGTTTTTTATATATTTTTTTTAATTTTGTTTTTTTGGGAACGTGACGTGCAGGAACTATCGGAGACCTAACTCACACCCTGTTAACGGTGGCTATTTAGACTGCGACCCAGACAAATGTCGCACAGAGATTTTTTGGATCAAGCTGTATACGTTATTGGTAGCAAATGACTTGGTTGTATTCTGTGACGTACAGAAAGTGTCACCTGGACAGTATATACGGATTGGAGCGAGTGTGCTGAACTGTGACACACAGAAAGGTTACACGCAGCTGAGTAAAATGGATTTGTATCACTGAGCTAAAACAACAAAAAAATAATTTTTTTATATATTTTGTTTTTTATATATTTTTTTATTTTGTTTTTTGGGAACGTGACATGCAGGAACTATCGGAGACCTAACTCACACCCTGTTAACGGTGGCTATTTAGACTGCGACCCAGACAAATGTCGCACAGAGATTTTTGGATCAAGCTGTATACGTTATTGGTAGCAAATGACTTGGTTGTATTCTGTGACGTACAGAAAGTGTCACCTGGACAGTATATACGGATTGGAGCGAGTGTGCTGAACTGTGACACACAGAAAGGTTACACGCAGCTGAGTAAAATGGATTTGTATCACTGAGCTAAAACAACTAAAAAAATAGTTTTTTTATATATTTTGTTTTTTATATTTTTTTTTATTTTTTTTTTTGGAACGTGACGTGCAGGAACTATCGGAGACCTAACTCACACCCTGTTAACGGTGGCTATTTAGACTGCGACCCAGACAAATGTCGCACAGAGATTTTTTGGATCAAGCTGTATACGTTATTGGTAGCAAATGACTTGGTTGTATTCTGTGACGTACAGAAAGTGTCACCTGGACAGTATATACGGATTGGAGCGAGTGTGCTGAACTGTGACACACAGAAAGGTTACACGCAGCTGAGTAAAATGGATTTGTATCACTGAGCTAAAACAACTAAAAAATATTTTTTTATATATTTTTTTTATATATTTTTTTAATTTTGTTTTTTTGGGAACGTGACGTGCAGGAACTATCGGAGACCTAACTCACACCCTGTTAACGGTGGCTATTTAGACTGCGACCCAGACAAATGTCGCACAGAGATTTTTTGGATCAAGCTGTATACGTTATTGGTAGCAAATGACTTGGTTGTATTCTGTGACGTACAGAAAGTGTCACCTGGACAGTATATACGGATTGGAGCGAGTGTGCTGAACTGTGACACACAGAAAGGTTACACGCAGCTGAGTAAAATGGATTTGTATCACTGAGCTAAAACAACTAAAAAATAGTTTTTTATATATTTTGTTTTTTATATTTTTTTTAATTTTTTTTTTTTGGGAACGTGACGTGCAGGAACTATCGGAGTCCTAACTCACACCCTGTTAACGGTGGCTATTTAGAATGCGACCCAGACAAATGTCGCACAGAGATTTTTTGGATCAAGCTGTATACGTTATTGGTAGCAAATGACTTGGTTGTATTCTGTGACCTACAGAAAGTGTCACCTGGTCAGAATATACGGATTGGAGCGAGTGTGCTGAACTGTGACACACTAAAAGGTTACACGGAGCTGAGTAAAATGGATTTGTATCACTGAGCTAAAACAACTAAAAAACTAGTTTTTTTACATATTTTGTTTTTTATATATTTTTTTAATTTTGTTTTTTTGGGAACGTGACGTGCAGTAACTAACGGAGACCTAACTAACACTATGTTAACGGTGGCTATTTAGACTTCGACCCAGACAAATTTCGCACAGAGAATTTTTGGATCAAGCTGTATATGTTATTGGTAGCAAATGACTTGGTTGTATTCTGTGACGTACAGAAAGTGTCACCTGGACAGTATATACGGATTGGAGCGAGTGTGCTGAACTGTGACACACAGAAAGGTTACACGCAGCTGAGTAAATGGATTTGTATCACTGAGCTAAAACAACTAAAAAAATAGTTTTTTTATATATTTTGTTTTTATATATTTTTTTTAATTTTGTTTTTTTGGGAACGTGACGTGCAGGAACTATCGGAGACCTAACTCACACCCTGTTAACGGTGGCTATTTAGACTGCGACCCAGACAAATGTCGCACAGAGATTTTTTGGATCAAGCTGTATACGTTATTGGTAGCAAATGACTTGGTTGTATTCTGTGACGTACAGAAAGTGTCACCTGGACAGAATATACGGATTGGAGCGAGTGTGCTGAACTGTGACACACAGAAAGGTTACACGCAGCTGAGTAAAATGGATTTGTATCACTGAGCTAAAACAACTAAAACTAATTTTTTTAGATATTTTGTTTTTTATATATTTTTTTTAATTTTGTTTTTTTGGGAACGTGACGTGCAGGAACTATCGGAGACCTAACTCACTCCCTGTTAACGGTGGCTATTTAGACTTCGACCCAGACAAATTTCGCACAGAGAATTTTTGGATCAAGCTGTATACGTTATTGGTAGCAAATGACTTGGTTGTATTCTGTGACGTACAGAAAGTGTCACCTGGACAGTATATACGGATTGGAGCGAGTGTGCTGAACTGTGACACACAGAAAGGTTACATGCAGCTGAGTAAAATGGATTTGTATCACTGAGCTAAAACAACTAAAACTAATTTTTTAATATATTTTGTTTTTTATATTTTTTTTAAAATTTTGTTTTTTTTGGAACTTGACGTGCAGGAACTATCGGAGACCTTACTCACACCCTGTTAACGGTCTCTATTTAGACTGCGACCCAGACAAATGTCGCACAGAGATTTTTTGAATCAAGCTATATACGTTATTGGTAGCAAATGACTTGGTTGTATTCTGTGACGTACAGAAAGTGTCACCTAGACAGTATATCCGGATTGGAGCGAGTGTGCTGAACTGTGACACACAGAAAGGTTACACGCAGCTGAGTAAAATGGATTTGTATCACTGAGCTAAAACAACTAAAAAATTAATTTTTTTATATCTTTTTTTTTTATTTATTTTTTTAAATTTTGTTTTTTTTGGAACGTAACGTGCAGGAACTATCGGAGACCTAACTCACACCCTGTTAACAGTGGCTATTTAGACTGCGACCCAGACAAATTTTGCACAGAGATTTTTAGGATCAAGCTGTATACGTTATTGGTAGCAAATGACTTGGTTGTATTCTGTGACGTACAGAAAGTGTCACCTGGACAGAATATACGGATTGGAGCGAGTGTGCTGAACTGTGACACACAGAAAGGTTACACGCAGCTGAGTAAAATGGATTTGTATCACTGAGCTAAAACAACTAAAAAACTAGTTTTTTTATATATTTTGTTTTTTATATATTTTTTTTATTTTGTTTTTTTTGGAACGTGACGTGCAGGAACTATCGGAGACCTAACTCACACCCTGTTAACGGTCTCTATTTAGACTGCGACCCAGACAAATGTCGCACAGAGATTTTTTTAATCAAGCTGTATACGTTATTGGTAGCAAATGACTTGGTTGTATTCTGTGACGTACAGAAAGTGTCACCTGGACAGAATATACGGATTGGAGCGAGTGTGCTGAACTGTGACACACAGAATGGTTACACGCAGCTAAGTAAAATTGATTTGTATCACTGAGCTAAAACAACTAAAAAACTAATTTTTTTTTTATATTTTTTTTTAGTTTAGTTTTTTTGGGAACGTGACGTGCAGGAACTATCAGAGACCTAACGCACAGCCTGTTAATGGTGGCTATTTCGACTGCGACCCAGACAAATGTCGCACAGAGATTTTTAGGATCAAGCTGTATACGTTATTGGTAGCAAATGACTTGGTTGTATTCTGTGACGTACAGAAAGTGTCACCTGGACAGTAAACATGGATTGGAGTGAGTGTGCTGAACTGTGACACACAGAATGGTTCCACATCTCTGTGTGCAATAGATTTGTATCACTGAGATATAACATAAAAAAGGGGGTTATGTATGGCGATAGCTGCACTACTAGTGCCAGCCAGCCAGCCAAGCCAGGAGACCAAAAAAAATGTCTTCTAGCCCTTAGAAGGGCTGTTGGGTTCTTTGTGGGTGATTCCTGCCTAACAGAGAACTAAATGCAGGACCGAACACTGTCCCTGAAAGGCAGCAGCTCTATCCCTAACGACATCCAGACGGCATCTGAGCCGAGCACCGCGGCCAGTCACTAGTATATTCCAGTGTCACCTGATCAGACCAGCCAACCCCTGCTATCGACATGTAAGGGCCCCACGTGATGCTTGGTGTACCGTAGAGTCTCCTGGCTTGTGATTGGCTGTGTTTATAGGCGCCAAAAAAGCACGATGCGGAAGTTGCCATTTCCTCGAGTATGGCGAGATACTCATCCGAGCAGCGAGCACTTACGAGTACCCTAATACTCGAATGAGCACCAAGCTCGGACGAGTATGCTCGCTCATCTCTTATCCTGACCAGATACCCAACTTCATTTGCTGAAATTTATAATTACAGCAAATATTTTTATTTGTAAATATGTTACTAACAGGTAGGAGAAAATAAAAGGGAGTGTGACTGCAGAATCAGACAACACAAGATTTGTAGTCTGTTAGCATGCAGATACTTAGATACAAAATTATAACAAGTTTTTAAGACTATTTGCAAAGTTGATTACTTTGCAGATGCCTTGGAACAATTCAAATTGGCTGTGAATGTAGATATTCTCTTTTTATAGTCAGATATAGATTACAGAATGCTTTTTTTTTTTGTTTTGTGCACTGTACAAAAAAGTATAATTTAAAATGGTATATGTATATAACCATCCAAGCCATGTTATATTTTCTCTGCATGTCAATTTTAATTACTTTACATGTAGTATTTGAGTATAGTACGTAGATAAAACAGTGCAAGTACAACAAGGCATGTGATGGACTGGTGGAAAAAATAACTTTTAGCACTTGCGGATGGAGATGAAGATTATATGGTAGTAGAACATAGTTATTTTAACAGCATACTGCTATTTTTGTGTGTTTTGTAACTAGGTGACTGGTGACAATGACAATTGTTGATTTAGTTTTCTTATGCTTGGTTCCATCAGTTATCACTTAAAACTGACAATAACTATTACTTCGTAAGACAAATTACCAGTTTGGTCTAACAGTACAAGAAATGTTATGGACCGCTCCGAGTGACATTGCCTTAGAAATCCTTTGCAGTTTCCTTGCGGAAAAACACCTTTGACTTATTCAAATATCCAGTACAGAATTAATATTTACAAATCATCTTTCATTCTAATCTGAAATTAAAAATTGTCATTGTTACTATTTAATTATGGATATAGATCGCACATTATGAGAAGATAATAAAATGTTACTTTTCATGAAATGCAGAACATTTATAATTATAATTACAATGTTAATGTTAGATTTTCATGACACTGTGCTTATTACTATTTTCTTTAAATTAGAGCATGTAATAGTTATAACCATGACTAGTCATTTAAGGAGCTGCACACTATTCAGAAAGGGGGTTATCTCAGCACAAATATAAAACAATCTGAACTAAAGTTAGACAGGAAAGAAGCAACATGCCAAACGTCTTAAGAAAAATCAATTTTTCCACAATGAATAGCAACATTTCAGCCTCTTTATGCAACCATTTTTTAGCTTCAAAATGGACTGAAATATTGCTGTTTATTGAGAATTAATCTTTTTATTTTGCTAAATAAATTTTCAGTGCTGCTGTTTCTTTCCTTAGTAATTTTAGTGACTGAAGGTTTTGGAGTCCAGCCTTCTGAGGCTTGCACCCAGTCATATAATGATTGCCTTTTCATTGTGTTGCTGTCCTTGGCTCTTGAATTGCAAACTACAATTTATGGCTCTGGAAATTAAATATTCTAAAACACACTTGATAATACTGTACCTTGCTATACATGTTTCCCTTCTCAGAACCTAGAAATGCACTCACAATTCAGCAAAATAGGATTGTTTGTTCTGGTAATATGGTGGCATGTGTGTCAGCTTTTTGTGAATTTCTTTGTTACTGTAATTACATGATTTATATAATACAATTTACATTTGAAGTAAGTTTTGTTTTAGAAAAGGAACACAGGACAAGTGCTCTGGTGCTTCAATACCTTGAGAATATAGGAGGCCTTCACCAAAGGGCAGTTTTTTCTGATCTTCCATGATAAAGATTTACTATTTATATGAGTAGAGTGTGTACTGCTTAGGCCTTGTTCACACATCAGTTATTTGATCAGTTATTTCCATCAGTTTTTGTGAGCCAAAACCAGGAGTGGAGGCTACACAGAGATAAGGTATAATGAAAAGATCTGCACCTGTTCTTGACCAATACCTGGTTTTGGCTTATAATAACTGATGGAAATAACTGATCAAAAAACTGACGTGTGAACAAAGCCTTAATTCTAGGGCACTCATGTTTTAGGAAAACATGGGTCTTTGATGGCTGATTGGTAACTCTATGCAGACTATTTTAAAGTCTGAGGTAATCACTGGCTTAGCTGGCTCCACAACTCACATAGGCTTCACTGGAGAGGGCCATGCACATGTTTGCACGTTTGCCTAGGGGCTTCCATCAATATTAATCTGGACATATGGCTGCTGTTATATAACAAGCGAATATCAAGGATGTTCTTATTTATGGTGAGAACTTGGCTTGACCTACTGTAAACTTTCTTCTCTATGGATAATGTCAAGTAATGCATTTATTTTTACAGGCACCATTAAGGATAGCTAATCACACCAAATTCATGCCCAAATTAGATTTTGGAATAAATGGGTAATTTAAACTAGCATAGCTGGGACCCTCTCCCCTTATACATACACAGCCTTAACAAAACTGTTGGATTATTGTGAGTAAATTTACACAAATCTAGCATGCATTTAATTATCAGATTATTACTTATAGCATGATGAATCACAATGTGTAATTTGTGTTTTTGCAACAAAATGAATTTGTGCACTTACTTTTCATTTACTAATTTATACTTCGGAGTATTGTACTATACATCTCAGAATGAAATTGATTTATGAGGTTTATTACTTGTTGACATATTCTTCTACAGCAAACAATGTGGCTAGACATGGTATTGCAAGCAAACATAATAATTATGCATGAAGTATATAAAATTATAGCAACCCAAAGTGTGGAAAAACAAACCAATACTTGCTACATCTGTATAGAGATTATATTCCAGCAAATAATTAATGAAAGCAGATGGTGGGCATTGTCATACCATATGCCAGAGGAATGCCTGAGGAACTAAATATGTGCCGTTCAGCTCAAACAGTCTCCTCACCGACTCTTTTAGAGAAAAGTGAAAATTATGCCTTTGTAAATAAACTTGGCACTCTGCACCAAGTCTTAATTCTCCAGCCACCACACGATTGCTAAATTCAGCTATTCCCATTAAACACCTTTCCACTATAGCATGAAACATATTTTAATAATTAAGCATATAATACCAATGTGGCTAATTTAAAAATTATCTCAGAAAAACAAAACTTGTCAGGTAAAAATTCTATGATATTTAACTCATTAACTGCCTGTCTGAACAGACCTTTTTATGACTTAATGACCAAGTATATTTTTTGTTTTTTAATATTTTCATTATCAGTATAAGTGTAGTGTACGGAATTGAAGTGAAAGGAATTTAATTCAATCCCAATTTAAGGAAGAATTCAATTCACCACAAATCAGAAGTTCCTCTCTCTTCACAGTAACTAATCATTGTTTTTCCTAAAATGGCGGCTACACGTGTTACAAAGTTAAAGTAAGAAGCCTAGGAATGAGATCTGACCCATAATGCCATGCAGCCAGTCATCAGCAAATAGCCATCCCCTGTGATGTCACAGCCCTATAAAAGTCTCATCCCGAGTGGGCATCACCATTTTACTGTGAACTGATCATAGGAAGACATGGCAAGTGCTAGGGACAGTGTTTTAGCAATATTTTAATTTTAGAATTGGATAGGGACAGTGTAGGGAGATTGTACGGAGAGTTTTCAGACTCTTACTGTCAGGATTCGGGGGCGCTGTGGCCCTCCAGCGGATGCTGGGGGGGTGCAGGCGTTCTCGTGTCCTGACAAGGGTGCGCTTCCGCAGGTGACTTCTCATCTTGCTGCGAGGACGCGCCCTGTAGCTATGCGGCGCTCATCCTGAGTGCAAGCCAGAAAATCCTCTTGTAACACTTAGGTTCCTTAAGGGTTAAAGGTTTTGCTAGTTTTGCTAGTTTTACTGGCAGGCTTCCCTGCCAGTAATTTTGGTCCATTGAAGGGTGTGGCTGAGATCCCTGCTTCTATTACGCCTTGGGGCTGGAACTCTAGCCACTATTTAGTTTCACTCCCACCATTTATCTGTGCATGCTATAGAGCCTTGTGTCTAAGCTAGCTACTTTGAGTTTATCCTGTATTCCAGTGACTCTGTACCTTTTTCCCTGGTTTCTTATTTCCGTTACCTACCTCTCGTTTTCCCCTCTGTTTAATCCTTGCTTGGTTCCTTTACTTTTATCCCCTTCAGTTCCTGACCTGTTTAGGTTTTTTCCTGCTTGTGTTTTGTTTTGTTGTTTGTCCGTGTTCCACTTACTTTAGTGTAATTGCAGTCTTCGGTTGGGGCCGGCCTGTTAAGGAGCTGGGTACCCCCAAAAGGCAGGGACAGTGGTTTGGTAGGAGTGTCAGGGCCTCACTTTGTCTGTGTCATTTGTGTTTCCCTGACCTGAACTGAACTCCTCACACTTACTGTGCTTACGACTCAATGTCAATAGGTAGTCTAATATATAGGTGCATTTACTAAAAATTAATCTGTTCTGTTAAACATAGATTTACTGTGCATCAGACTCATTGTCAACAGGTGGTGTAATAGTTAGGCACGTTTACCTATCTCATCCGCTGCACCTTTAATAAAAAATCTTTTGTTTTATACACTTAAAGGGGTTTTCCAAGTTATATATATATTGATGACCTATCCTCAGGATAGGTCATCAATATCTGATTGGCGGGAGTCCGACACCCGGCACCCCCACCGATCACCCCATTCATTTCTATGGGAAGAATCGCTTCCATAGACTTGTATGGAAGTGATTCTTCCCATAGAAATGAATGGAATGGCTAGGTGTAATTACACCTACCCACCACTACCCCTGTTAAGGCCAGCATGTAAACAGTGAGAAGGAGGCAGCGCTGGCACGGCGCGCGCCTCCTCTTCAAACAGCTGATCGGCGGGGGTGCCGGGTGTCGGACCCCCGCCGATCTGATATTGATGACCTATCCTGAGGATAGGTCATCAATATATATAACTCGGAATACCCTTTAATGTGCATCAGACTTAGTCTCAACAGGCGGTCTAATATATAGGCACGTTTACCTAGTTTATCTGCTGAGCCATTCATACTTAAAGTGTTACATTACTGATTCAGTTACTGTACGCTATGGTCAAAAGACAGTTACCTGGGCTCCCAAAAGGAATGGGCAGTTGGAAAAATGTTGCTGTAGCCGGCACAAGTAGCAGCAGAAGAAGGGGTACAATAGCCGCAGTCACATGGCAGAGCTGCCACTGTTATCCAGTGGTCGTGTTTTGACCAACAATCCATCTGTACTGGGATGGTTGACTAGCTATTCAACATTATCTCAGGTGACAACAGATACACATATGCAGGAATTGGTAGGCTCCTCTGACACCACACTTAATTGGCATGGTCCAGGAACTGCCTCTGTGCCCTCACCTGTCCTGAACCTGCCTTTTGCTTTTGCTGCTCCTACTAGCCAAGAAATTGCTTTTCAGTGAGGATGAGCTTTGTGAGGAAAGTCAGTAGTTACAGGCCATTCCAGACTTGGACAAGAGGTCCTCTGCAGAATTCTTTAGGCGTGAAACTAGCAATGATGACAGTCGGGTGGGAGCACATGTTGCAAGAGGTCAGAGACATGCACAAGAGACAGATTAGGGTGACTCAAGGGATGACCAAAGATTTGTAGATGATGATTTAGCTGATCGCATGTGGTAGCTAGTTGAAGAGGGGGTGACGATGGTGGTGTGTGGTTGTGAGACAGCTGAGTGGCAGCATGCCCATGAGACAGCAGGGTCGCAATGTGCTCGTGAGACAGCAGGGTGGCAGTGTGCCCATAAGCCAGTAAGGTGGAAGTGTGCCTGTGAGGCAGCAGGGACGAAGCAGTAGAGTAAATGTTGTTCTGGCCCAGGCACACCAGCGACTTGGCCAGGTGATTGCAATGATGACTCTGCGGTGTAATTTTCTACACCAATATCGCAGTATCTCAAGGCTCAGTTCACAATGGTCCTCCGGCCTACCACCTATGCAAAGCTAGGTGTTGTCATGCAGTTCTGCACCTCGTCAGCCTAGCAGAAACGAACCACGCTGGGGAATAGCTTGGCATTGTCAATAAAGAAATTGAGCTGTCTCCTCGCCAACTGGAGATTGGAACCAAAGTTACCGATAACAAGAAGAACATTTTGTCTGCATTGCATCAGCAAGGGATAAATCATGCGCCTTGTATGGCATACGTCTTCAGTCTTGTTGTCAATCGGTTCCTCAAGTCTTCCAATGAACTGGAAGAGAGGCTAAAAATGTCCAGGAAACTTGCATGCACATCAGCCACTCTTACCATGCAAAACACACCCTCCTTGAGTTGCAAAGGCAAAATGTTCTTCCCCAACATTGCCTGATATGCAACGTTTCTACCCGTTACAAATCCACTTCCCATATGTTAGTTTGCTTGTACAGGCAGAGGAAGGCAGTTATCGATTTCTTAATGTAACAAACGGATAGGTTTATTCCCTGCTGTAACTTCCACATTAGCCAGTGACAGCTGAATGATGAATGTTGTGTGGCAGTGCAGATGCCAGAGGGCCATATGAGGGCCATAAAATGGTGTGTCTTACCCAGAGGAAGCTGGATGAGAAGAAGAAAGGCTGGGAAAATAGTGTTTTTTCTCAGTGTGTGTATCAGCCTGGCTGTTAATGAGGTAATTATCAGCCAGCTGAGGAGCTCAGGTAAAGGTGGGCTGGGCTCCTCAATCAGGGCTCCCAGTTTTGGGAAGGAGCAGGCTGCGAGAAGGCCTGTGGGAGCCAGGACCCTCTTAACCCTGTGTGGGGTAAGCACTGTGGTGTGTTTTGGGGAGCTGGGTGGTAGACCCAGATCCCAATAGAGAGGGACAATATTGTGTAGTCAGTGGCTAGACTGCCTAGGCTTTATGTTTATCAGTTGTTTGTGTTGCTGTAAAAGTGACAATAAAAGCTGGTTGTGACCAGTTTGCACCCAAATCTACAGTGTTGGAGTGGCTTCTTGAGGTGTGCCAACCGTCTAAGGTGAGAAGACGGCGATCCTGGACAGCTAAGTGACCCCTGAGTTGTCACAGTTGTCATTTCATTCCTTTACATCCTAGAGTGGATTCTGAAAAATATGATTGGCGAGGGGACAGAAGAGGTGGCGCCTACATCTCACAGCCACCTGAGCCCTGAGGAGGATGAACTGGAAGAGAAGGATAAGGAGGATTAGGACAATAAGGAGGACATAAAAGCCCAGGAATGTGAAACACAACTAGGTGGTTTATCTGCCCAAGTGATAGGAGGAGGAGGAACTGGAGGGCAACGACAAAGATGATGCAGATGACCCAGACAGGCCGTACCAGTGTGCAGTGGTAAATCCCATGCGCAAATGACCAAATCCATACTTGTTTGTGTAGTGACAGCCGCATTGTCAGGGTTTGGCAGAGGGATGACTACTGGCTATCCACAATATTAGATGCTCACTACCAGTCAAAAAAGGGGAATTTTTAAGAGCTTCTGACAGTTATGCAAAAGTGGGCTACTATAGAGACATGCTATATAGTCGTTTGGCAGCAACATACGAACGCCATCTGCCTTCCTCACAAAATTCTGACTGGGGAGACCCTCTGAGCCCTACAGCCATGACTGGTGGTACCTTCAAAAAGATGAATTCGGCATGGATCAACCAGGATTTCCAGACACTGGTGCCTGATGCAAAAGAACAGATCATTCTGCCACTAATGATAACACTGTATTCAGCAAAATGCACCGTTACTTCTGGCCACGTGATGCTACTATCACTCTGATGCTGCCACCTGCCTGCTGACTCTACTGCCATTCCTACAATGCAGCTTGGCCTACTTGTATGTGCATGTTATATTTTTACAAGGATATGCATACCACTGGCCTTTGCTATCACACTACTGCTATTACTGTGATCCACCACCAACTTGTGCTATATGCCACTGCTGCTGCTGCCACCATCCCCACTCTTTCATGTGGCCACTATTCTCAACATTACTGCAACTGCTAATGCTCCCCCCACACTCTATAATGAAGCCAATATTGTCCCTATTTGACATCACTGTTTATTTTTTCCATTAATCTTGGACCGTTCTTCTGGTCAGTATTTTGCATCAGTATTTCACCAGTGTTTGTCAAAACACAGAGGGGATTAAATTTTTTCCACTACATTTTATCTCTGTTTTGGACACACATTTAGTTTTGGAGTTCAATTACTGATAAAATACTGATGCAAAATACTGACCAAATACTAACCATGTGAAAGTAGCCTTGGAGATGCTCAAAATACAGGATCTGTTCATGTTTTTTTGTTTTTCTATTCTTCTGATGGATCAGAAGAACGAAAAAATAAACAGTGATGTGAACACAGCCTTACTGCCACTGCTGCTGCTGACACCCTGCCTACTCTGTCATGAAGCCACTACTGTCACTGGTACTAAATCTACTTTTTTTGACAGCCATAACTTTTTAATATTTTGGTCTACTGAGCTGTATGAGGGATTGTTTTTTGTGGGACGAAGGCTGAATCAAATTTTTCAAAACTTTGCTCATCTTTAGTTTTGAGCCTGCCCTGGCAATATCAGCAGCATCACCAGTTCTCAAGTTGACCATAACAGAAGCAGATCTGGCAATTGCAGTTTTTTGGGAGGTTTTGGCTGTATTTTGCCTCTGCTCTTTATTCCCATCGCCACAACACCACAGTCTTCTTCTCATGTCACCTCCTCCTAAGTACCCCAATCTGGCTCCCAGGCCTTGTCCAACACCATCATTATCAGAGTCCTCACTCTCATTGAGACTTTTATCAGACTCTGTGTTATGGATCAGTGAGTGTGGACCCACTGCATTAACTAACTTGTTTAAGTTAACCACTGTACAGGGAACTGGATTTTACTGTATGAGAGCAACCAGACAACTATCTCAAAACCACAGGTATGGTCTGAACAGTCACTTAGACATGCTGTTTTTGAGGTTCAGGAAGCACTCTGGAAGTATGGATGTATGCACACTATGATAAAATGGCAGTCAGGGTAGTAGTGCAGGCACAAGCAAGGCAGGTTGGGTGTTTGGCAAGAATAGAGACAAGGCCCCACCTCTCCCTGAACCGTCTTCTCATGTCAGTCTAAATGCTGATTGTTCTCACACAAGTCATCAACAGGGAGACTCTCCTGAGTATCTACCATAATGTGAATGTTGAGGTTTTCTTTCCTCTTCTTAGGAAAAAAGAATGTGACTCGTTGGGAGGGATAATTCAAGAGAAATGCTTTTCTGGGGCCACAAGAAGGAGGAGGACTTTTCCATCCTAGATAACGGAAACCAGACTGATCTGTGTGACTCATTTTGAGCAGAAGGACCTGTCTTAATACTGCCTACACCCCACTCTTGCCCAGGGTTATATGATTCTCCATCTTCTTCTTTCCTGCTGTTTTCCTTGCCAGTTTTCACAGTAAAATTCCGCTGCTTGCTGTTTTTGCTTAATTGATCAGAAGTGAATCACCAAAACTGTGGATTTGCTTGTGGGATGAATTTTTGTGAAATTCATAAAAAATCCAATTAAGTTAGAAATAGAGATGAGCAAATCTATTCGCCGCTTCATGGATTCATTACGAATCCTCAATTTTTCCTACTCCGAAGCGATTTATTCAGATTCGCTTCGTATTATTTGTAAATTTTCTTAAAATTTTGAACTCTAACGCTACGTAAGCTAGGTAAGCTACATACACTACGTATGCTATGCACGCTATGTACAATTTCCAGAAGCGGGAAAATGACGATACCCCCCTTCAAGAGCGGGAAAGCGAAGATATGCCCCCCTCAGAAGCGGGGAAAAAACAGCCTGGCCCACTGGGAACTAACTATTTTCATGTATAGGGAGTGAAGACTCCTCCCTCATTACTCCGCCCTCCTCTCCAGTTCAAGCCAGCGGTGAACAAGATACCACAGCATGGCGAAACAACTGCAACCAAAGTGGGGAGAAATGGTGTTTGGTAGCAAGTACTCCGACCCACCATCCAGTTCAGAGGAGATCACAGTGTCACAATTGGCCAAGAGAATCCCACTGGCTCCTCGATGTTTGCCGTGACAGCTGGTACAGCGTAGGCGGCTGGGGCGTCCACTCCACCGCCCAGGAGGAGAACAACAACACCTTCCATGCGGCAGAATCCCATTGTGCCTGTATCAGTGACGGCCCACGCCCAGACCCTATTGGAATCCAAGAATGCGGTGTAGGACTGTGTCATCCAAGTACTGGACCATCCGAGGCCAGGAGACCCTACACTGGAACGGCGTAAGGGAACCGTCCTATGTTTTTCAGTGGAGCGAGGCTGTGGCTTCCTTGCGGACGATGAGGACGGCAAGGAGTACTTTGTGGGCCGCAGGTCAATGAAACGGCTGTACCTGCCCAAACCCTGTCACAGCCTATACGTGGGGTATCAAGTGGAATATATCCCCATGGCATCCCTGAAAGGCTCCTTTGCTACCGGGCGTACCTTATTGTATAAGCAGCTGGTACCTGCATCACCACAAGAAGTTTGGCAGGAGGAACCAGCAGGCGCAGGACGCGTGCGCTGCCTACAGGAGTCACCAGATGGCACCCTCCATTTCAGGGAGATGCCACAGCCAGAGCCTCTAATCCCTGGATTGCCACCACCACCACAGTCCTTTCAGCTGGGTCAGCTGACGACATCATCCTTTACTTTCCAGTCCACGGTGATCCAGTACCAACTAACCTGGAAAATGAAGTCAGCAGCAGCCAGGGGAGCTGGCGGTTCTTCCCTGGGTGCAGCCTTGCCTCATCGGCTGCAGCTAGAAGTCCTTACCATTGCAGTCCCGGCAGGAGTATCCGGAAAAGTGAAGGCGCAAGTGGCTGCAGTGCTTACCAGTGTGACCACCACCCGGACAAGTCCGACTTCTGGCAGAAGAGAGCAGTGGAGCTCAATCACGGCAATGAGCTTGGCCTACAGGAGGCAAAAGCATCCTCTAATGTCATTCAGCAGCCGTTCCAGCGAGGAGGATTTCAGGTCCCTCATCTGAGGAACCCTTCTACTGGCTGATCTAAAGGACATCTTTGGAGGACCTATGGGAACCACAACATGGACTGCACCTGACGGGTCAGAGCTAGTTGGCACTTGTTCTTAGTTTATGTTGTTTTTATTGCTCCCTGTTTGCCTCTCACCCAGATGGCCCTGGCTTGTCAACAGCAAACTAAGCTGTAGAAACCAATGTCAAACAGCTGCTGCTAAGGCCAATAAGATAATGGGTTCCATCAAAAGAGGCATAGATGCCGTGATGAGAACATAGTCCTGCCACTTTTCAAATCACTAGTTAGACCACACATGGAGTACTGTGTACAGTTCTGAGCTCCTGTGAACAAGGCAGACATAGCAGAGCTGGAGAAGGTTCAGAGGAGGGCAACTAAAGTAATAACTGGAATGGGTGGACTACAGTACCCAGAAAGATTATCAAAATTAGGGTTATTCACTTAAGAAAAAAGATGATTGAGGGGAGATCTAATAACTATGTATAAATATATCAGGGTTCAGTACAGAGATCTCTCCCATGATTTATTTATCCCCAGGATTGTGACTGTGACGAGGGGACATCCTCTGCATCTGGAGGAAAGAAGGTTTGTACACAAACATAGAAGAGGATTCTTTATGGTAAGAGCAGTAAGACTATGGAACTCTCTGCCTGAGGATGTGGTGATTGTAAGTTCACTAAAACAGTTCAAGAGGGGCCTGGATGTACTTCTGGAGTGTAATAATATTACAAGCTGTAGCTACTAGAGAAGGGTCGTTGATCAGGGAGTTATTTTTTTGTACCCCTAAAGTGGGGAAAATTGACTTCTACCTCACAGGGTTTTTTTTGCCTTCCCCTGGATCAATTTGCAGGATAACAGGCCGAACTGGATGGACAGATGTCTTTTTTCGGCCTTATGAACTATGTTACTAATGTGTTAAGCGACTGAGATCAGCCTGTAGCCCCAGTATGAATATTTTTTCAAATAAAAATATTGCTGTACAACCTCTCAAACAGCAATAAAATGCTTTGTAGTTTATGTTCAAAATCGTTCTCTGGACCTGTGTTATTCTACTCAACTCTCATGACTCTGGTGGTCAGGTCAGTCTTAACCGCAGGATATAACACTAACATGGAAGAATTGTCACCATAGCACTCAGCAATTGCTTGCCATTGTTACTTGATTGGACGTCATTCTGAACAACATGTCATTGTGCCAGAACTGAAAAACTGAGTGCAGGGGATCAGAAAATGCTGCAGGTGGAAAACCAGAACTGAATTTCTAAAGTATACCACAACGTTTATTATTTTTCAATATCAGCACACTTCAGGGAGCTTTTATATTCTCGAGAAAAAAAAAATATATGAAAGAACATTTCTCGTTTAGATTTCTGAATCTAACCTTACCACTAAGATACAGATTAGTACATTTAATGCACACTCAGTTGGGAAAGCATTAAGCAAACACTTGTTCAGAGTAGTAAGTTGCTTATTTGTCCAGACATTTTACAAGAAATCAGAAAATTAAATGCAAAGGGTATTCATCCCTCCTGCTGTGTCTTCAAATCAGTAAAGGCAAAAATACGTAGTGCTGCCAACATCTTAACTTCTGTAATCCATTCAGTAAAATCAATTCTACTAAAAGAGACCATGTAAAAATAGCCTCCCATCATGATGTGCCTGTGCAATGAAAAGGCCAAATGGCTTTGATGTGGTTTGATGATATTAATTACCTTTTTATCAGTAATAGAGATGAGCAAACCTGTCAATGCTTGGTTCGGTTCAGGTTCGCCGAACTCCCATTCCCCTGAAAATAGGAATATAACACCTTCTAGTTTGTTAGGACTCCAAATTTTAGGACTTATCCCTTTTCATTCATTTTTTGTGAATCTTTTTCCCTGGCCCCCCCCCCCCCAAGGTCTTGAATGCAATGACAGCAATAGTAAATCATGTGCCTGGTGTTACAGCCAGCCTGATTTAATCAAACCTGGCCACGTTGCTGGGGTAGTACCTTGTTGTTGCCACAAAAAACATTGATCCAGTAGGCTGTAAAAGACATGTCCTGTTCCGGTCCATAATAGCTGTTCCAGGTGTCCACTGTGGAATTCAGCTTACTGCACAGTGAGAATTGCAAGTGCCCAGCATTCTCCACCACATGAGGACACAAGGCACTGCTATAATGGTAAGGCAGCAAATGCACTGCCAGCAAAGTGGACAGTGGGGGTTCAACATGTAGAGAAGCTAATTACTGATTGAAAAAAGTTTTTTCATGGCCAAACATTCTGTTATAGATGTCTCCCGATGGAGCAGAGGACAAGAAGGAGTCAGCAGGAGATGAAGAAGGTGATGATGATGATGACAAGGAAATTATATTGCTTGGGTATGCAGGTTGGCTGCTGCAAAAAGGACCAGGAGAAGGAAAACAGACTTGTTCTCATTAGGAATGCTGCTCAGTTGTATTTTCCCAAAGGATCCTTAAACTGTGTGCAAATTTTGTCCTAGTATTTCATGTTATCACTCAAAGATATAATCTGTTACACAATGTATTGAAAGAACCATATATTCTATTTTCTCAAACTTCAACCAAAAAAAACTTCAACTGTAGATGCACTAACACCAATTTTGTCCTAGTATTTCACATTGTCACTCAAAGATATTATTGTCTGCTACCCTGTGTATTGTAAGAAATGTATATGCTATTTTCCCAAACTTCAACTAAACTAAATTACATTGGAACTGTGGGGAGATTTCTACATAGTATTTCACCTTATAATCAGATATAATCAGCAACTCCCTGCATATTGTAAGATTTATATATGCTATTTCCCAAACTTCAACCAAAAAAATAAATACATTTAAACTGTGTGGAGATGCACAAACATGGATTTTGACCTAGTATTTCATATTAACAGTCACGGTCAGTGGGTGTGGACCCACTATGTTAACTAACCAGTTTGGCTTTGGATAAACCTAATGGGGGTTGTCCTGGCGGTTTCCTGGTATTCACGCTTTAACTCCTATACGGGGATCTGGATTTTGCTGTAACGGACCAACCAGGGCACTACCTCTTGGAGTAGTCCTGGTGTAGTTGACTGCTGACCCACAAGGGTCAGAGACACCAGTGTAAAGCAAGAAAGGACTCAAACAAAAAGCGTAGTCTGAACACAGTTCAATAGTCAAGGCAGGCTGAGTACTTGTGCATTCCAAATAGTAATTCCAAGGTCAGGGCAGACTAAGTACGAGTGTAATCCAGGTCACAGTTCCAAAGTCGAGGCAGCCAACAAGGAGCAGAATCGGTAGACTGACAAGGTTTGGTACACATATATCCAGACCAGAAAACTTTCACTGATTACTAGCAAGTAGATACTCTCAAAGCTCAGGTAAGGAGGTGGATCCATAACCCAGCTAAATAGGGAGACATCATTAACTTAACCAGTACCTGGACAAGGGCAGAAGGAAGGGATTAACTCTCATAGTGTTAGAAGAAGTTCACTGAGAACTAGTCCCAGCACACAGGGAAAACGGACCAATGCCTGCGCTTGCCCAAGACAGCTGGACAGTAGCGGACATGAGCCACTAGCCTAACATTATTATTTAGAGATACAATATTATCGTCCAATACCCTGTGTATTGTAAGATATACGTATATACTAATTTCAACTAAAAAATCAACTGTGTGTAGATACACCTACATGCAGTGGCGTAGCTATAGGGGTCGCAGCGGTCGCAATTGCGCCCGGACCCCTAAGTCAGGGGGGCCCACGGGGCCCCCCAGGAGAGACGGAGTCCAACCATGGCAATAAACAATGAAAGCGCTTCAGCAGTGTGCAGCCGCAGCGCTAAGTCAGCGCAGAGTAAAGACATACACTGTGTACACAGTGATTTACATACAATACCTATTTACAAAACTTCAACCAATGGGGTGGAGGGCGGGCGGAGTCGTGTGTACGTGCAGCCAGTCCTTAGTGTGGCAGAAGACAGAACGGGCACCCGACGTGCACAGAGAAGTTGAGCAGCGTGCTTACTGCAGTGAGGTGAGGGGTGACTGAGGAGCATAGCGCTACAAGTTATAATAAGAGCGCTAGTGCCCGGAAGGAATGGGGGACTTGGAGTATCAGCCAGCCAGCATCAGCTTACCTGTTCTGCAGCGCAGGCTGCGCAGCCCTCCTGTGACCTGTCCTAGCTGAATCTGCCAGTGAAGGGCCGGCCACTCCTGCTACAGGCTGGCAGGCAGGGCCAGGGGCCTAGTCACTAGTCTCTGTGGCCAGTTTCTACTGGCTTCCCCAGATTGTGCTGGCCTGAGATGGTGGGACAGGGTTTTACTGGATAATAGTCACTGTGTGAGTGAAACTGCTGTAATCTGGCTATACAGCATGTCACTCAGTTTGGGGGTACACTGCCACTACTGTTTACTGCCTGAGAGAAATCGCTTCAAATAACCTTTATTAGGAAATACATTAAAATACCATAGAGCCCATATCAGGCAAAGGGTGCGTCAACACAAGGACTGGAAAACACACATATAGCTTCCAGCCACAGGTATGACTAGCCCGCGAAGTACCGTTATTATGGCAGATTGATATTGATACACTTCTCTGCCATAAAAGTTTTATGGCAGAGACCTGTGGCTGGAAGCTATATGTGTGTGTTCCAGTCCTTGTGTTGACGCACCCTTTGCCTGATATAGGTTCTATGGTATTTTACTGTATTTCCTAATAAAGGTTATTTGAAGCGATTCCTCTCAGGCAGTAAACAGATTTATTTAGTGATTGCGAATCTACTACTTCTTTGATAAGTACACTGCCACTACCTTGCCTTTTGATGCATCCCTGTTTTACAATTGACTAAGGGCCCATTCACACGACCGTGTGAATGGGTCCGCATCTATTCCGCAATTTTGCGGAATATATGCGGCCCCATTCACTTCAATTGGTAGGGGGGCCCAAGCTGAACTCTTGCACCAGGGCCCATGAGCCTATAGCTATGCCCCTGCCTACATGGATTTCTGCCTAGTATTTCACGTTATCATTCAGCAATATAATTGTTCCCTACACTGCATGTTGTAAGACACATTTATGCCATTTTCCCAAACAAAAACAAAAAAATTCCACTGTGTGTAAATGCACACATATGGATTTTGGGCTAGCACAGATGTAGCCAAGCTAAAATGAACTCTGATAAAACGTAATAGTGTTATCTTGGTTATCTCATGAAAAAGCCATTGAAATTAATTGAAAAAATAATTATCTTTTTCTTGCGAGTCTTTACTTTACGAGTTAACCATCAAGTTTAGCTCAGCTGTTTCTGTATTTCACGTTATCGCTCAGAGATATACAGTAATCGGACACTACTCTGCATGTTGTAAGACATGTATATGATATTTTCCAAAACAAAAAATAATAAATACATTTCAACCGTGTGGAGATGTACCAACACAGATTTCAGCTTATTATTTCATGTTATCACTCCGAGATATAATCTACCCTGCATATTGTAAGACCACACATGAGAACTGTGTGGTGTTTTCACTGAGATTTCAAATGCTACATCTATCCTCTGGATGGTAAAACATGTGTTGTACAGTTTTGAGCTTATCAAGCCACACCCACCAAAAAGGCAAAAAACATAACAGAGATATCCCTACAGGTAGCTGCTTTTGAAGCACACCTCCTCAGCCTCAGCTCCTCTCTTCTCACTACCTGGCTGGCAGCTTTCCCTGGTTGTCCCTATTCTACATAATTCTTTTTCTTTCTAGCCTTTTCCTTTAATGTCCCTGACAATAGTAGCTTGATTGGAACTGTACACTGTCCCTAAGATCTTTTTCTGTCTGACACTGCAAGACCCATCTATCCTCATTAACAGCCCACCACCGAATGACGTTCTGCTCATTCTGCAAGGGTATCTCCTTACCTGCTGCAGCAGTGATTGGCTTATCCAGGCTGCCTGTCGGCCTGTGAGCCAATCAGGGTAAGCCACACAGGGTCATGTGAGCATCCTTCTTCTTCCTCTCTAATGGTTTTTACTGCTAACATGTGCAGCAAAATGGCGCTGCACAACGTTTTACTGTATTTGTCCAAAACAAACCTGAAAAGGTTTGGGTTCATATATCGGACAAAATTCTGAAAAGTTTGTAATGAACCCGGTTGATTATGAACTGGTTCGCTCATATGTAATCAGTGATATGTAGTAGTGACAAGTTAGTGTAAAAAAATATTTTAAGATGTTATTTGCCTTTGCATTAGTTATTAGTTATTTCAGTTTGCAATAGTTGTGTATTTGCTTTTATAAAACATAAATATTAAAGTTAGAATAATACATAGCTAGAAGAAATAAGCAAAATAAATCTAAACCTATCTGATTAGTTAAAAATATCACAAAAATTCAATTTCCAAAAGAATCCAAAATGTGCAAAAGGGTGTTTGCCATTTTACATTTCAAATTCACTTGCGAGGGAAAACAGACAGAGAAGATGAAAAAAGAGGATCACATGACCCAGGGTGAGGCCTCAGCTAGAGGGCCTGCCCACAATGTTAGCATTCATGCAGAGATGCCATTCTAAGCTCAGTTACTGATGTGATAGAACATGTCTGTCACAGACACAGCAATAAGACACAAAAGACTGTTCACAGAAGGGCCTTGTACTTAAAGGGGTTGTCCGAGTTATGACAAAAAATATATAGCACTGTAAATCTGATGAGCAGCAATATATAACTAAGTTAAGCAAGTTTTAGGCAAAAAAAATCTATATTTCCTAAATTCCCTGGTTCTCTTCTGGTCTTTGTTTACATGCAATAACAACAATCTCAGCCCCTCCCCCTTTCCCCCCCCCTCTCTGCAAAGGGAATGAATACAAGTGCTCAGTGACATGTCTGTCTGCTGGGATACTCAGCAGCATGCTGTATGTGTAGGACTACAAGTCCCAGCTGTACAATGACACTGCTGATACATACAGGAATTTCTCCCTACCTGTTCTTGTACAATACAATTCCTCTATAGCTCCTTGCCCAGCATTTGTCTCCTCTCACTGCTGCAGCTACTGCTTGTTGTAAAGCCTTGAGCCCTCAGGGTGTTCTGGCTGAAGGGGTTAATGTTTTATCTGAAGGAAACCAGGGAGACAGCAGATAGCAGGAGCCCGCAAAGAAAGGGGGCGTGGCCAGTGACGTCTCGTGTACAGACTGTTATCTGAACTCTGAGGCTTGTGAAGGAAACATCACAGAGCAGAGAGATAAGGTGACATCACAGGTCATGTGACCCTCAGTCAACTCTGAGAAACCAGCAGCTCTAGAAACACAAAGTATATGGGAAAGTTGTTATACCTGACAAGTTAGAAACATATAAAGAACAAAAAAATTACTCGGACAACCCCTTTAAGATGGGGGGGGCTCTCTCTAGTTGAAGTAGTGGTTTGAATGAAAAACTTAAAGGGGTATTTTTTACGTAGGATAGGGGATAACTTATTAGATAGTTGGGGATCCTACCACTGGGACCCACAATAATCAGAAGAATGGTGACCTCATAATCCGTGGAGTCCCCTGAAAGGAACAGAGTAGTAAGTCAGACATGTATGCATCTTCTCCATTCATTTCTGTTGGAGTTCCGGAGATATCCGAGTACAGCGTTTGGCTATCTCCAGAACTTCCATAGAAATGAAGTGGCTGCACATATGCCTGACCTGCTGCTACATTTATTTTGAGGGGCTCCCTGGGGTACAGAGTCCCTGTTCTTGTGATCAGTGGGGATCCCAGTGGTAGGATCCCCAATGATCTAATCATTATCACTAGAGATGAGCGAGCATACTCGTCCGAGCTTGGTACTCGTTCGAGTATTAGGGTACTCGTGAGTACTCGCAGCTCGGACGAGTATCTCGCCATACTTGAGGAAATGGCAACTTCCGCATCGTGCTTTTCTGGCGCCTAAAAACACAGCCAATCACAAGCCAGGAGACTCTACAGTACACCCAGCATCACGTGGGGCCCTTACATGTCGATAGCAGGGGTTGGCTGGCCTGATCAGGTGACCCTGGAATATACTACGGACTGGCCGCGGCGCTCGGCTCAGATGCCGTCTGGATGTCGTTAGGGATAGAGCTGCTGCCTTTCAGGGACAGTGTTAGGGCCTGCATTTAGTTGTCTGTTAGGCAGGGATCACCCACAAAGAACCCAACAGCCCTTCTAAGCGCTAGAAGACATTTTATTTTTTTTTTTTGTCACTTGGCTGGCTGACACTAGTAGTGCAGCTATCGCCATATCTAACAATGTTTTTTTTTTTTTTTCTATCTCAGTGATACAAATCCATTGCACACAGCAGTGTGGAACCATTCTGTGTGTCACAGTTCAGCACTGACTCACTCCACTCCAATATACTGTCCAGGTGACACTTTCTGTACGTCACACAATACAACCAAGTCATTTGCTACCAATATCATCTACCGCTTGATCCAGAAAACTCTCTGTGCGACACTTCTCTGGGTCGCAGACTAAATAGCCACCGTTAACAGGGTGTCAGTCAGTTCTACCATATTTCCTGCACGTCACGTTCCCAAAAAAAGAAAATATAAAAAAAATAATAATAATTTTTTCAGTTGTTTTAGCTCAGTGATACAAATCCATTCTACTCAGCTTTGTGTAACCTTTCTGTGTGTCGCAGTTCAGCACATTCGCTCCCATCCGTATATACTGTCCAGGTGACGCTTTCTGTACGTCACACCAAGTCATTTGCTACCAATATCATCTACCGCTTGATCCAGAAAACTCTCTGTGCGACATTTGTCTGGGTCGCAGACTAAATAGCCACCGTTAACAGGGTGTCAGTCAGTCCTACCATAGTTCTTGCACGTCACGTTCCCAAAAAAAAGAAAATATAAAAAAAAAATAATTTTTTCAGTTGTTTTAGCTCAGTGATACAAATCCATTTGACTCAGCTGCGTGTAAGCTTTCTGTTTCTCAGTTCAAAATATTCGCTCACATCCGTATATACCTGGTGACACTTTCTGTACGTCACTTAATTCTACCGGACTTAATTATTATTTTTTTTTATCATACACCTATATACAAAAAATGTTGAACCCCAGGGCTAAGGGTTCGAGGCGGGCGTGGGCGTGGGCATTCAATTACTGCAGGGGGCAGAGGCCGTGGTCCTGGGAAGGGTGAGACAGTATCTGCTGATGAGGGAGCTGTGGAACGCCGCAGAGTTACACTCCCTAGCTTAATGTCTCAACTTACAGGGACACGTGGTAGAGGACTGTTGAAACCACAGCGAACAGCTGATCTCGTGGATTGCGGACAATGCTTCAAGTAATTTGTCCACCAGTCAGTCTTCCACGCAGTCCACCACGTTACCCAAGGG
>ONZH01028513.1:0-66301 GCA_900303285.1 Rhinella marina
ACATTCACCCAGTGTGCCGTCAAAGAAATGTATCGTCCCTGGCCGCAAGCGCTTGTCCACGAGTCGGTGGTCAAGTGGACCTTTGCGCTGACTGCGTACCTCAGGGCCCGCCTGATGTTACGCGACACGTGCTGGTGCAGGGCGGGGACGGCACTCCGGGAAAAGTAGTGGCGGCTGGGGACGGAATAGCGAGGTGCGGCAGCCGCCATCAGGTCGCGGAAGGCCTGCGTCTCCACAAGCCTAAACGGCAACATCTCCAGGGCCAGCAGTTTGGAGATGTGGCAGTTTAAGGCTTGGGCTTGGGGGTGACTCGAGGCGTACTTCCGCCTGCGGTCGAACGCCTGCGAGATGGACAGTTTGTTGGGACGAGGAGTGTGAAGGTGCAGGCGAAGAGGCGGGGGAAGGGGAGGCTGAAGGAGAAGGCCCCAAAGTAGCCGAGGCAGATGTGGAGGTGTCCTGGCTGGAGGTCTGGACCGCAGTGGCAGCACACAACACAGGGGAAGAGGCAGTGGCAGCAAGACCGGGCGCAGGTTGTATTGCGTTTGCTCTCTCCCACTCAGCCCAGTGCTTGACTTCCAAGTGACGCCGCATGCCTGAGGTGGTCAGATTGCTCTTCTCAGAGCCCCTACTCAGTTTGAGTGGCAGAGTGTGCAAACCGCGCTCAGTTTGTCATCCGCACAAACATTAAAAAATCTCCACACCACAGAAGTACGAGGCCTCGATGGGGGAGCTTCACGCGACTGCCCGCTGCCGGGAACAGCTTCGGCCCTGCTGGCTGTGGCCTCACTTCTCTGTCTGGACTGTCCTCTGCCTGTGGACATCCCTCTGCCTGTGGACATCCCTCTGCCTCTGGACATCCCTCTGCCTCTGGACATCCCTCTGCCTCTTGCTGCCTTTTTCGGTGCTGCGCAGACCACCACCTCTCCACTACTTTCCTCGCTGGACATCACCCCTGGCCAAGTGGGGTCGGTCATTTCGTCATCCACCACCTCAACTTCCTCACTCTGCTCCTCCTCCTGCCCACTGGACATTCCAACAGCCTCCCTTGATGGCAACTGCGTCTCATCATCATCATCGCTCATGATAACAGATGCTGGCTCAGGGTCCACATCAGCAGGAGATGGTGAAAACTCAAGTGTGGGGGCATCACTACAAACAAATTCCTCTGCTAGCTCCTGGGATTCTTCCGGCACATCTGAAAAAGGACCCGAAAAGAGCTCCTGGGAGGGGTCAACGGTGGGATGACTCTGTTGGCCAGGTGTGGAGGAAGGAGGGTCAGAGTGAGACTGTGTGGATGACTAGCTGGTGGACAACTGTGTGGAAGCGCTATCGGCTATCCATTGCATCACCTGTTCAACCTGCTCAGGCCTCAACAGCGGTGTAACCCGCCCCCTGCTTAACTGTCCCATAAAGGCAGGGATTCTGGATGAGCGGGATCCTGGCTGACCCTCACCAGCACGCATTGTATCCCCACTGGCTTCAACAAGGCCCCCAACAGCATTTCCGCGCCCCCGTCCTCGTCCACGTCCTATTCCGCTAGCCCCCCTCCGCATTTTATTTTTTTTTGGTTACAATATTTTGCCTTCACAGCCGTGAAATTATTTTGCAAGAGAACGCACAGTACAGTTGCCAATTATAAGGCCTATATATATTTTATAGTTCAAGGTACACAGCCGTGTACTAACTTTTCAGACGGTGGGTATTAACACCAGGTATTTAAATAATTTTGCAAGAGAACGCACAGTACAGTTGCCAATTATAAGGCCTATATATATTTTATAGTTCAAGGTACACAGCCGTGTACTAACTTTTCAGACGGTGGGTATTAACACCAGGTATTTAAATAATTTTGCAAGAGAACGCACAGTACAGTTGCCAATTATAAGGCCTATATATTTTATTGTTCAAGGTACACAGCCGTGTACTAACTTTTCAGACGGTGGGTATAAACACCAGGTATTTAAATAATTTTGCAAGAGAACGCACAGTACAGTTGCCAATTATAAGGCCTATATATTTTATAGTTCAAGGTACACAGCCGTGTTCTAACTTTTCAGACGGTGGGTATTAACACCAGGTATTTAAATAATTTTGCAAGAGAACGCACAGTACAGTTGCCAATTATAAGGCCTATATATATTTTATAGTTCAAGGTACACAGCCGTGTACTAACTTTTCAGACGGTGGGTATTAACACCAGGTATTTAAATAATTTTGCAAGAGAACGCACAGTACAGTTGCCAGTTATAAGGCCTATATATTTTATAGTTCAAGGTACACAGCCGTGTACTAACTTTTCAGACGGTGGGTATAAACACCAGGTATTTAAATAATTTTGCAGGAGAACGCACAGTACAGTTGCCAATTATAAGGCCTATATATTTTATAGTTCAAGGTACACAGCCGTGTACTAACTTTTCAGACGGTGGGTATAAACACCAGGTATTTAAATAATTTTGCAAGAGAACGCACAGTACAGTTGCCTAGTATAAGGCCTATATATTTTATAGTTCAAGGTACACAGCCGTGTACTAACTGTTCAGACGGTGGGTATTAACACCAGGTATTTAAATAATTTTGCAAGAGAACGCACAGTACAGTTGCCAATTATAAGGCCTATATATTTTATAGTTCAAGGTACACAGCCGTGTACTAACTTTTCAGACGGTGGGTATAAACACCAGGTATTTAAATAATTTTGCAAGAGAACGCACAGTACATTTGCCAATTATAAGGCCTATATATTTTATAGTTCAAGGTACACAGCCGTGTACTAACTTTTCAGACGGTGGGTATTAACACCAGGTATTTAAATAATTTTGCAAGAGAACGCACAGTACAGTTGCCAATTATAAGGTCTATATATTTTATAGTTCAAGGTACACAGCCGTGTACTAACTTTTCAGACGGTGGGTATTAACACCAGGTATTTAAATAATTTTGCAAGAGAACGCACAGTACAGTTGCCAATTATAAGACCTATATATTTTATAGTTCAAGGTACACAGCCGTGTACTAACTGTTCAGACGGTGGGTATTTACACCAGGTATTTAAATTAGTTTGCAAGAGAACGCACTGTACAGTTGCCAATTATAAGGCCTATATATTTTATAGTTCAAGGTACACAGCCGTGTACTAACTGTTCAGACGGTGGGTATTTACACCAGGTATTTAAATTAGTTTGCAAGAGAACGCACTGTACAGTTGCCAATTATAAGGCCTATATATTTTATAGTTCAAGGTACACAGCAGTAGTGCCAAATATAGTTTGGTATGTAGCAGAGCACCTAATACACCACTAATGCCTCTCTCTGTCCCTACTCCAGCAGCTATCCCTGAATACAGCAGCCGTTCTCTGTAAAGTCTATATTGTAGTAAAGCTATCACTGTACTGCACTATAGTAGCCCTGATAAGGGCTTTTAATCACGCTCCTGCCTGTCCAACAGCTAAAACCTGTCTCTCCCTTCTCCAGCCTCTGTCCCTGACTAAGTTCACGCAGCATATGCGTACGAGCAGGAAGAGCTGAGTTTTTAATATTCGAGGTCACATGGTTTTTCCAGCCAATGCATGTAGACGCCGTTTTCGCGCTGCCAGCGTGCTCAGCGTGCCTGTCATACCCCCCCTGCATGGTGATTGGTGGAAAAAGAGCGCCAGGGAAGGTGGGAGGGGAAACGAATTCTAAGTGCGCCATCGCCGTTATACTCGAACGAAATCGAGTACGCCAAATAGCGTAGTATTCGATCGAATACCAGCTCGATCGAACACTACTCGCTCATCTCTAGTTATCATATGTTCCCATACATTGTATTATTTTTTAGTGGTGTTCTCTCCCTCTTTTTTCTCCACAGTTTTCTGATGAGTATGACTTATCTCATTTTGTTTTTGAATCATTTCTTTTACGAGGGTTTCTCTTAGTATCCTTTTTGCTCTATTGTATGCTTTTTTCAACGGTTTCCTAGGGTACCCCCTTTCTCTGAATCTGCGGTAGAGTTCACCGCACTCTATTTCAAAGGCCTCTTCAGTGGCACAATTCCTGTGGGCTCTCAGGTATTGGCCAACTGGAATTCCGTTGTTTAAGGGAATGGGGTGCCAGCTGGACCAATGTAGGAAGCTATTTGTTGAGGTAGGCTTTCTGTAGATGTCCGTTATGATGTGGCCCTCTGTATCTTTTGTAATTTGCAAATCAAGAAAGCATATTCTGTTTGGGTGAATTTCATGGGTGAAGTGCATGCCAATTTCATTTTGGTTTAGGGCCTCAACACAATGGAGAAAAGTGGATAGATCTCCTTCCCAAAAAAATCAGGATATCGTCTATGAATCTTCGCCAATATGAAACATGACGAGTAAATTGCGATAAATTGTCTGAAAAGACGATAGTGTCCTCCCACCACCCTATAAAAAGATTACCGTAAGTGGGCGCGCATGGCGTCCCCATCGCGGTCCCAGTAATTTGATGGTAATATTTTCCTTTAAATAAAAAATAATTGTGAGTAAGTACATATTCAAGAAGTGACAAAACAAAATTGTTGTGTGCTTGGAAAGAGATGCTCCTCGCGCTAAGATAGTGAGTGATAGCTTTTAAACCCAAGTGATGCTGGATGTTACTGTATAATGATTCGACATCTAGACTTGCTCGATAAGTGTTGGGGCTCACGACGATATCCTTGATTTTGCATGTTACGTCTCCTGTGTCTTTAATATAGGAGGGCAATGATGTAACAAATGGCCTCAAGATGGAGTCCACGTACTCACTTGCTGGTCGTGTTGGTGCGTCATTACCTGATACAATAGGTCTCCCGGGTACTGGTATTTTGTTTTTGTGCACTTTGGGGAGTGCATAGAAGGTCGCGACAGTAGGGTTCTTGTTAAATAAAAAATCAAATTCCTCTTTTGATAGTAAGGAGTCATCTTTTGCTTTAGTCAAAATGGATTTCAATTCTTTGAGGTACAGTATGAATTGGTGGGATTGCTTGATAGCACAGTATAGGCATTTTTATCCTGCAATAGTTTCTCCACCATATTTACATAATCTTGATGGGGTCATATCCTATGTGTTTATCATCACAGTGTTTGTCACTGAATTATTATAATTCCATTAGGAATATACCCCCCTTGCTGTGGGGTAATTTCTTACAGGGAAGAGCCAAATCCATTTGGTAATATAGCGTTTGTACCTCAGTTAGTACAGCTATACCAGGAACAGACCCCCATTTGAATTTAGATCACAATCTACAAATAGCTATACATGTTGCATGCCCAGTAACCAGTGACTACTCACTCTCGATCATATCAACTAGTGACTCTTTTTCACCTTACCAGTGGACACCACGTGATATATATAAATAGCTGATATTTTTGTATTGTATGAATGGAATACAGACAAATTTTCAGCCTTCCATGGTCTAATAGTCCCTGCTACTTATCAGCCACCATTAGGAGTCAATTCAGAGACTGACAATATATCTAAGACCACTCAGAGGATGCTACTTAAAACTGGTTACAGTTAAAAACTCATTCTCTGAATATTCTCATGCCAACACACACAAAAGCAACCCATGTGGATGTAAAAAACTGCACACATTTGCCAGTTGATAGTTTTATTGCACAACTCTTTTTTGTTTATCTTTATTATAGAAGAAATAATAGTGATATTTTAACCCCTTCCCGACCAGCGCCGTACATGTACCCGAATGTAATTCGCTGGTGAGGATTACAGTTTTCAAACTACAATTCTTATTCTGGCCACTAGATGGCAGGCCAGTATAAGAAATAAGCAATTCTTGGATTTATCTCCATCTAGTAAATCCCTGATTGCTCATAAAGAAAAAAAAAAAGACACAATATATTAGCTCATATTTGAGCTTTAAAATAATCGCAAAAAATTTAAAAAAATGTTAAAAAATATATAAAAAAATAAAAAATATATAAAAGTTCAAATCACCCCCCTTTCCGTATAATTAAAAAATAAATACCTAAATAACAATAAATATAGACATCATGGGTATCACCATGACCGAAAACGTCCATACTTTTAAAATATTTTAAAAAATTCCAATACAGCGAATTGTGTGGCGGAAAAAAAGCGTCCAAATGGCGATTTGCTGTTTTTTGTGGCTTTTTTTTTCTAAAAAAAAATTAAATAAAAAGTCAGCAAAAAGTCATACACACCCCAGAATGGTATCAATAAAAACTTCAGATCTCCCCGCAAAAAATGAGCCCCCATACAGCTCCGTACACATAAATACCAAAAAGTTATAGGGGTCAAGATATGACAAAAAAAGGCCAACTTTAAAACTATTTTATCACTATCAAAACGCAGGAAAAACTATACATATTAGGTATCGCCGGATTCGTACTGACCAGTAGAATGAAAGTAACTGGTCAGTTTTAATGAACATCGAACGTTGTAAATAAGAAACCCGTAGAACTGTAGCGGAATAGCGTTTTTTTTGCAATTTCACCCGATTTGGAATTTTTTTCCCGCTTCCCACTACACCATATGCAATATTAAATGGTGGCGTTGGAAAGTACAACTTGTCCCGCAAAAAACAAGCCCTCATACAGCTATGTGAACAGAAAAATAAAACAGTTATGGCTGTTTGAAGGCAGGGAGCGCAAAACGAAAATGCATAACCGAAAAAACCTCCGGGGTAGAAAGGGTTAAAAACACTTGTATATTTCTTTGACGGTTCCTAGTGCGCTTTTTTCTGTTGTCTACAGAGATAGACGACAATTTTTTTGGTTGTCTAAGATGGCACAAGCTGGGCGCAAATATTAGGTAATGAAATGCCATATATGGGGAAAACAAGCAATTTTAACTTTATACAGCCCGCTGTGCATTAATTTGTGCAAAATACCTGTGATATCACAATGCTCACTCCACCCCTTAATACCTTGATTGGTGGTTTCAAAAAATGGGGTCACTTCTCGGGGGTTCCATTTATTATTTCACCCCAGAACTTCTACAGTTGTCAGCACAAGTGGTGTAAATCGCCACACTGGACCTCAAATGCAAAGGCAAAAGATTAGGGCCACATGTAGGGTGTTTTTAAAACCAGAAAACAGCATAATAATAAGAGGACTTGGTTTTCACACTGGCATATGATAAGCACATCATATTGGGCAATGAAATGGAATATCTATGGAAAAATTGCAATTTTCACTTTGCACCATATGTTGTGTATTAAAGGGAGTTTGTCACATCATTGTCACCAATATAACTAACAGCACTACCCCACAAAATATTTCAAATGCATTCCAAACATACCTGTGTGCACTTTGCGTCTTTATTCCATGTGCAGAAAAATTGCTTTTGTTCTGCTGGAAAATGGCCCCCAAGTACCCAAAGCAAACTAGACTTAAGAAAAGGTGAAGGGCTGCTTTATCTGCTTATATCTTGGGATTGGTAGCAGCTACATATATGGCAATCCAAGTCATGAAACAATACCAGAATCACAGCATTATATTGATTACATCGCAAAATATAGCTCTTAGACATCGAGTCAGGAGTGAAATTTGTTTTTACTTTCACTTTCAACTGTATTCTCTGCCATTCCGATTTCTAACAGCTATATCTTCATATCTTCAGATCTGATTCTACTATTGTTTGGACGCTTGAAATACTAGCTTTCAAACAAGACCAGATCCATATGTCTAGATGCTACCAATCCCAAGATATGAGCAGCTAAAGCAGCCCTTCCCTCCCCCTTCTCAAGGGCTCATTCACAAGACTGTATCAATTTTGCAGAACGTGTGCGGACCCATTCATTTCAATTAGGCTACAAAAGATGTCCGCATCCGTAATTCCGTTCCATGGCCCTGTAAAAAATATTTCTTTCCCCCCCAAAAAATATGTCCTATTCTTGTCCACAATTGCAAAAATAGGCATTTTCTGTATAAGGCTGGCCCTGTGTGTTCCACAAAATGCTGGCCAGTATCCGTGTTTTGCAGATCCACAATTTGCGGACCGCAAAACACTCACTGCTGTCTGAATGAGCCCTAAGTTTGGTTTGCGAGCATTCTTCTTCTTCATTACACTACATGTCGTTTGCCTTGCAGCAGCAAAGTAGAGTAAATACAAGTACAAGCTAAATTTAAGTGAGTGGATCGAGTACTTGTAATTACATTCGCTTCTGAGACAACGGAAGTGTAATGAAGAGGAAGTAGCGCCTCCTCCTCTTCAAACAGCTGATTGGTGGGGGTGCCAGGTGTCAGACCCCTGCTGATCTGATATTGAAGACCTTTCCTCAGAATAGGTCATCAATACAAAACCCTGCACAACCCCTTTAATTTTTGAAAAACACCTGTGGAGACTGGAGCCATTATTTAGAGGACATCAAGTCAAGCTTAAAGGAGTCCTGGAGTGTCCAATCCATAGTGAAACTGAAATTTACACCAACTGGAGGCTAGTGTAGGCTTGAGGTATAACTTCTGCTAGTTTCTGGCATAAGTTATAGTAAATCTAGAAGGCCTAAGCCCGCTCTTTTCTCGCCACATCAGTGGTGAGAAGCTTAAAAAGTCGCAAATTATGGTGCAAATATGGCATGCACCATGACATGCAACTTTTTTATGCCACGGTAGTGGCGTAAAAGATTTGATAATAGTCACCCTAAATCTATTTTTACCCATCTTCTTTCACCTTACATTGCTCAGAAAGTACCCAAAAATGAAAATAATAGGTCTACCCTAATGTGTTTGTATTTACAGTAGTTAGATAAACCCTGTTGCAATAAATCACGCCATGCTCTACATTTCCTGACGTCTTGCTACATAGTCATCTGACAAGTGGCCACGTGATACCAATATATCTTCCTGAACTCCGGCTCTGAAAGCTTTCCAGGAAAAAACACCAACATTACTATGAATCATTTTTATTCCAATTGGGGCTGTGATTCCCTTCTGTGTGTTCTACCTCATTTCTTGTATTTTTTATTTATCCAACCTCCTCCAATTAATCACAGCACACAGTACCTCCGAGAATCAATGTTTTCAAGCAAAGTATAATACTGTCATTCGGTTATAAATACTCCAAATGAGAGACACATTACAGGTCTATTATGATAACATATTGGGAGCCACAGGTCTTAAATCTAAGAACAACATTAACATGATTTTCAGTTTAACTCTCTGGCAAGCATCCCTGTGTTTATTTGTGGACCTCAGCTTACTGATCACATGCCATGTTTGTTCCACTCTGGAATACCAACACTTTCCACTTCGTTTTTGCTTTGTTTAAAAAAAAATTGCAAGACGACACTTGTGATCACGAATTAATCCAGAAGAATATTTACAACTATAATGCGTAGTAAATAAACACATAACATACACAAAGCAATTTGTTTTCAGTTGTTGTCAACGCATTTTTCATTTATATATACTATATGCTTTTTTCATAGCAGATGAGATATTTGCAAAACAAAATTGTTTGTATCGGTACTATTTATTTTTTTAATTTCACTTTATTTAAAAAGGACCTGCTAGCAAGATCAACCCTATTGTACCAGGCATACTGATTAAAACAACACCTGTCTTGTGAAAATCTGTTCCACAGAAAAAAATATTTTCATTCTTTATGCAAATGAGGGCTTCAGTGCACCAAGGGGCAGGCTCAATACACTTGGTGCACCTCAGCTCCTCAGCTTACCAGGCATACTGATTAAAACAACACCTGTCTTGTGAAAATCTGTTGTGACGTTCCAGAGAAAACATTTTTTTTATTCTTTATGCAAATTAGGGCTTCAGTGCACCAAGAGGCAGGCCCAACACACTTGGTGCACCTCAGCTCCTCAGCTTTCCAGTGCTGGCCACTCCCCGTGGGTCACTGAAGTTCTCACTTGTACAAAGAATACAGGTATTTTTTCTTGAGAATGTCGCAATTGATTTTCACAAGACAGGTATCATTTTAACCAGCAGGGTCAACCCTAACATACAGTTTGTCTGACATAATGGAGTTGGTCCTGCTGGCAGGGTCTCTTTAACCTATTCTCTATCTGTACATTTATTTAAAGTGCAAAGTTCTGGTTAATGGCCATAGTGGAGAACAGTTTTAGAGATGGTATCTCCTTGCTGAACAACAAATGGTCTATTAAGGCATATTTATGTTATAAGGGAAGTGAATCCCTGCCCAGGACTCCTCTCTAGGAGCCAGAGCAAAGAGCTTCTGTAAAAAAACAGCTTTTTCAGAACATCAATGCTGATGGATTAACCCTTCATGTGTCTCAGTCGATGCTGACCGTAGCATGTATGATATTTGCCATGTTGTATGTTGTATGATCTTTGGCAAACTTGGTCAAGAAGTTTGCTTAGTTAAAAATTACTTTGTCATGAATCGATTTTCATTGTATAGAGTAGTGCAATGACAAGGAACAGTGATTTTGGCCTCAGGTGCTCAAGGGGTT
Source organism: Rhinella marina (assembly GCA_900303285.1). Lineage (NCBI taxonomy): Eukaryota > Metazoa > Chordata > Amphibia > Anura > Bufonidae > Rhinella > Rhinella marina. The sequence goes on from ONZH01028513.1 coordinate 10,400, forward strand.
AATCCAGGGTTTAAAAAATTATATATATATATATATATATATATATATATATATATATATATATATACATACATAGAGGACAGACCAACAGTTTGGACACACCTTCTCATTCAAAGAGTTTTCTGTATTTTCATGACTATGAAAATTGTAGATTCACACTGAAGGCATCAAAACTATGAATTAACACATGTGGAATTACATACTTAACAAAAAAGTGTGAAACAACTGAAAATATGTGTTATAGTCTAGGTTCTTCAAAGTAGCCACCTTTTGCTTTGATTACTGCTTTGCACACTCTTGGCACTCTCTTGATGAGCTTCAAAAGGTAGTCACCTGAAATGGTATTCCAACAGTCTTGAAGGAGTTCCCAGAGATGCTTAGCACTTGTTGGCCCTTTTGTCTTCACTCTGCGGTCCAGCTCACCCCAAACCATCTCGATTGGGTTCAGGTCTGGTGACTGTGGAGGCCAGGTCATCTGGCGTAGCACCCCATCACTCTCCTTCTTGGTCAAATAGCCCTTACACAGCCTGGAGGTGTGTTTGGGGTCATTGTCCTGTTGATAAATAAATGATGGTCCAACTAAACGCAAACCGGATTTAATAGCATGCCGCTGCAAGATGCTGTTGTAGGGTTGCTGGTTCAGTATACCTTCAATTTTGAATAAATCCCCAACAGTGTCACCAGCAAAGCACCCCCACACCTCCTAGTCCATGCTTCACGGTGGGAACCAGGCATGTAGAGTCCATCCGTTCACCTTTTATACGTCGCACAAAGACATGGTGGTTGGAACCAAAGATCTCAAATTTGGATTCATCAGACCAAAGGACAGATTTCTACTGGTCTAATGTCCATTCCTTGTATTCTTTAGCCCAAAGAAGTCTCTTCTGCTTGTTGCCTGTCCTTAGCAGTGGTTTCCTAGCAGCTATTTTACCATGAAGGCCTGCTGCACACAGTCTCCTCTTAACAGTTGTTGTAGAGATGTGTCTGCTGCTAGAACTCTGTGTGGCATTGACCTGGTCTCTAATCTGAGCTGCTGTTAAACTGCGATTTCTGAGGCTGGTGACTCGGATGAACTTATCCTCCGCAGCAGAGGTGACTCTTGGTCTTCCTTTCCTGGGGCGGTCCTCATGTGAGCCAGTTTCTTTGAAGCGCTTGATGGTTTTTGCGACTGCACTTGGGGACACTTTCAAAGTTTTCCCAATTTTTCGGACTGACTGACCTTCATTTCTTAAAGTAATGATGGCCACTCGTTTTTCTTTACTTAGCTGCTTTTTTATTGCCATAATACAAATTCTAACAGTCTATTCAGTAGGACTGTGTATCCACCTGACTTATGCCCAACATAACTCATGGTCCCAACCTAATTTATAAGGCAAGAAATCCCACTTATTAAACCTGACAGGGCACACCTGTGAAGTGAAAACCATTTCAGGTGACTACCTCTTGAAGCTCATCAAGAGAATGCCAAGAGTGTGCAAAGCAGTAATCAAAGCAAAAGGTGGCTACTTTGAAGAACCTAGAATATAAGACATATTTTCAGTTGTTTCACACTTTTTTGTTAAGTATATAATTCCTCTTGTGTTAATTCATAGTTTTGATGCCTTCAGTGTGAATCTACAATTTTCATAGTCATGAAAATACAGAAAACTCTTTGAATGAGAAGGTGTGTCCAAACTTTTGGTCTGTACTGTATATATACACATATACAGTATATATACTCACCTCATCCACTTGATCACGGAGAGGCCAAACCAACCAAAGAACCTATGGCCATGATGTCACCGCTCAAAGCCAGTGTAATTACGTGGTGATGTCTTCACACTCATCACAGGTCCTTTGGTGGGTTTTCTTCAATTTAGATGGGAGCGGACAGCCTCTTCACTATCAAGTGGATGAGGTGAGTATAATTTTTTTACTTTCAGCCACCATTTTAAGACAAATTGATTCACTATCATGAAGCGCAAGGAGATTCGGCTTCACAGTGAATCAAATCAAATTTTTCCTATACTTTGGATCGAATTCCACTTCAGATGCTTCAATTTGCTCAACACTAGACACAATATATTGAGCACTGAAATGCCATATCTGTGGAAAACTTTTTTCATTTACTTTTTTCAATTTTCATTTTTCATCACCACCTGCTTATTAATTTCTGCAAAATACCAGTGGTGTCAAAATGCTCACTCCAAACCTTGATATATAACTTGAGAGGTGTAGTTTACAAAATGGGGTCATTTATTGGAGGTTTTCACCGTATGGGTACCTCAGGGGCTCTGCAAATGTGACATAGTGCTGAAAACTATTCCAGCAAAATCTGCACTCCAAAAGCCATATGGCACTGCTTTCCTTCTGAGTCCTGCTGTATACCTATACAACAGTTGACTCCCACATTTAAAGTATTTCCCTCCCCAGTAGAACCCGCCTTACAATTTAAGGGGAGTGGTACGTCTCAAATGGCACATGCTTGGCACAGCATATTGGGCACTGAAGTGCCATACCTGGGGAAAAATTGCAATTTTCATTTTGTATGTTTCTCTGTGTCTTAATTTTTACAAAATACCTGTGGTGTCAAAATGCTCACTCCACCCTTTAATACCTTGAGGGGTGCAGATTCCAAAATAAGGGTCACTGCTTGGGGTTCCAGTTATTATTTCACACCATAACCTCTACAAGATGTGTAAATCACCACATTGGGCCTCAGATGTGCATGGTGCTCTTTTACTCCTGAGCCCTGTTGTATGTTCAGGCAAAAAATTAGGGCCACATGTAGGGTTTCTAAAACCAGGAAGGGAGGCATAATAATAAGAGGGCTAACATTTCACACTGGCACACAATGAGCACAATATATTGCACAGTGAAATGACATATCTGTGTAAAAATTGCAATTTTCACTTTGTACCATCTGCTGTGCTTTAAAGTTTGCAAAACACATGTGTTGTCAAAATGCTCCTACACCCATTGGTAAATTCTGTGATAGGTGTGATTTCTAAAAGGGGGTCACTTCTTGGGGTTTTCTTTTTCATTTCACCCTAGAGCTTATGTAGTTTTTGGTCAGTGCTGTTTAAGTCACCAAACTAGACCTCAAATGCACATGATGCTCTTTCTCTTCTGAACCCTATGGTGTGTCCACACAGCAGTTTCTGACCACATATGAGGTGTTGTTGTTCTCGGGAAAAATTATGTAACAAAATTTGAGGTGTGTTTTCTCATATTACCACTTGTGAAAATGAAAAATTTGAATTTAAAACTACGCATTATTGAAATACAATGTTTTTCATTTCATGTCCCCATTTTAAATACATTCTATGAAAACTGTGGGGTCAAAGCTTTCACTACATCCCTCTAAAAATTTCTCGAGGGGTTTAGTTTGCAAAGTGGCGTTACCTCTTGGGGGTTTCCACCATACTGGTACCTCAGAGTCTCTTGAAATGCAACATGATGCCAAAAACCATTCCAGTGAAATCTTTCCACCAAAAGCCATATGGCACTCCATCTCTTCTGAGATGAGACCTGCTGTGTGCCCATACAGCAGTTTATGACCACATATGGTGTGTTGCCATATTCAGGAGAAAATGAGTAAGAAATTGTGAGTGTTTTTCTCCAATTACCCTTTGTGAAAATGAAAAATTGGGGCTAAAACATTTTATTGGAAAATAAAATTAATTTGTCTTTTTTATGGTCAAGTGTTTTTAAATTCTGAAAATGAAAGGGCAGTTGGATCAGAGCATTCACTACAAACAATCCTCTAAAAATTCCTAGAGGGATGTAGTCAAATTTTGGGGAGCTTCCACTGTAAAGGTATCTCAAGGTCTACTTTATTACGACATTGTGCCTAAAAACCATTTCAGCAAAATCAACCCTCAAAAAAACACATGGCCATTCTTCCATTCTCAATTCTCCCATGTGCCCATACAGCAGTTTATCACCACATATGGGGTGTTGCCGTATTCAGGAGTAAATGGTGGGGTGCTTTTTCTCCTTTTCAAAATGGGGTCACTTTTGGGGGTTTCCACTGTAGGTGTATCTCATGATCTCTTCTCTTACCACTTGGCACTAAAAAACCATTCCAGCAAATTAATATAACTTTCAGAAAATGGCAACATAAAAATACAATTTTTTTCTCCAAAAATGCTTTGAAAAAAAAGCATGAGCAGAGTTGCTGCCTTTTCTTTATCCTGAGTCCCAAAAAACAAAATAAAAACTGATGAAGCCAAAGGTGGTCTTTCCCTTCTGAACCCTGCATCATGCCCAAACAGAAGTTTACGCCCATATTTATGGCATTTGAGTAACCAGTAGAATGCAACCTAAAAATTGAAAGAACATGGTGTGGCTCATATGGCTGGCACAGAATATTGGGCACTGAAATGGCATATCTGAGGAAAACTTGCAATTTTCACCTCCATCGTCCATTGCAAATTAATTTATAAAAAATACCAGTAGGGTCAATAAATACTAGTATAGTATAACGACTTTGAGGGGTGTAGTTTCCAAAATTTAGTCACTTCTACGAGGTTTATTATTTCACCCCAGAGCCTATAACACAAGTGGTGTAAGTCCCACCATGGGCCTATAAAATACCAATTGTACTCTTATATTCCGAAGCCCTCACATATGTTCAGGCAAAATAATAGGGCCACATGTAGGGTGTTTCTAAAACCAGGAAAGGGGGTCCTTTTTGGGGGTTTCCACTATAGGAGTACCTCAGAGCCTTCATATATGACATAGTACCCAAAAACCATTGCAGTAAAATCTGCCCTCCAAAAACCATATGGCGCTCCTGCCTTTCTGATCCCTGAAGTGTGCCCATACAGCAGATTACGACTACATTTGAGGTGTTTCCGTGTTGAGGAGAAAATGGGTAACAAATTTTTGGGTGCATTTTCTCCTAATACCTAATGAAAAATTTGGGCCTAGTGACATTTTCTTGTAAAATATATAATTTTTTATTTTCACAGCCAAATGTTTCTAACTTCTACAAAAAGTCTGTTTGGCCAATGTGCTACCCAAAAACCATTCCAGAAAATTCTGACCTTCAAAAACCATTTAGTGTTTCTTCCCTTCTGAGCCTTGCAGTGCACCCATACGGCAATTTACGACCACATGTTTATGTCAACTGCAGAATCAGGGTAATAAATAATGGTTTGTTTGGCTGTTAACCCTTTTTGTGTTACAGGAAAAATGGATTAAAATGGAAAATCTGCAAACAAAAGTGACATTTTAAATTTCACCTCAATTTTCAATTAATTCTTGTGAAACACCTAAAGGTAGAGATGAATGAACTAGTCGAGATTTTGACCCAAATCAGTTCGGGCCGAACCAAAGTTGCTCCGATTGCCCTGAAAGTTGATATATAACCCTCTCCAGCCTCCTAGAATTTTTTTTCTTTTAGGAAAACTTGTTATCTTTTTTCGTTTATTTTTTATCATTTTTTCCCTCCCCAAGCTCTGGAACAGAACAACAGCAATAGTAAATGCCGTCTGAGTGACACTGAAATACATGGCTATGGATAAACGCACGTTTGACGGAATTAAAATACTACCGATTTAAAAACACACTGTGCCTGCAAAGCTTCCAAAAACGTTATCATTGGCAGATGATGTTTAAACACACATTGTTACGGGATTAAAAAAAATAATAAAAATTGGTTTGGGGCACCAAGCGTCCAAAAATTGTGCCTTGACAGGGTTGGAATATATTCCAGGTTGGTGTATAATGTCATGGAAAAATGCATTAGTAAATGCCTTTGTCACAATACGGGGAGTAGTGAGCCCTAACTTGAGTCCCAGCCTCTGTCCCTGCCTACTTACACGGCCCGTCCTATGTAACGGCGCGTAACTGGGCGACAATCCCTAGCCTGAATAAGTGCTGGGGCATAAAGGAAAGGGGAACAAGAGGAAAATACAACGAACAAAGACAGAAAACAAACACAATATTGGAGGGTCAGCAAGCCAAAAGTCGTACTAGGAAGTCACGTCAAAACCAGGGGAGAGAGCAAAAGCAAGGTCAAAAATACACAGCCGAAGTCCAAAACACAGTAGTCACAATAAGGATTAGCAAGCACTAGCACTGGAGGTATAGACCAATGTCAGGCAACCTGTGGCTGGCAGGCTGCCTGTTTAAATAGGGCTCCAAGTAGGTCTTGTGACGAGGCGGCGTCACATGACCTAACTCCAAAAGTGAAACAGGAAGTGTTGGCTTCCTTGCCAGCACTCAGACGTAGGTCACGTGACCTATAGCACACATATTCATAGCTGAAGCTCCTCCTGCCTGAACCTCCTCCAGCCTGTCCTCCCCGCCCCAGTTGTCATGGAGACGAGGTCGCACATCTCATCCTCGCTCCTGAACAACAGTGGGAGTCGGCTCCCCATGACAGTACCCCCCCTTCACGAGGGGCCACTGGACCATTAACCGTGGGAACCGGCTTCTCGGGATGCGCAAGATGGAATTTCTTAATAAGAGCATCAGCATGCATCCTAGTCAACGGTACCCAAGATCTGTCCACCGGACCAAACCCTTTCCGGTGTACAAGATACTGGAAGGAGTTCCGGATCTTTCTCACGTCAACAATTCTTGAAATCTCATGTTCCGCTTGCCCTGCCACCTCTACAGGAGGCGGAGGCTGTTCCTCAAACGGGAGTAACATAACCCTTTAACAAAGATTTATGAAACATATTGTGTATAAGAAAGGAGTCGGGTAGACACAGCTTAAAAGACACTGGATTGATCACCTTAGTGATTTCGTACGGACCAATAAACCGAGGAGCGAACTTATAGGAAGGTACTTTCAGATGTCAATTTTTAGTAGAAAGCCATACTTTGTCCCCCACCTTGAAGTCAGTACCACACGAGTGCCTCTTATCTGCCTTAACCTTCTGGATTTCTTGGGCTTTTTTCAGGTTTGATTGTACCTGCGCCCAAACTGTGCACAGTTCTTGAGAAAATGGATTGACCTCTGGAACAACAGATGCAGACAAGGAGAAAGAACCAAAACGCGGGTGAAAACTCATATTACAAAAAAACGGCGATACGCCAGAGGATGTATTGACTTGGTTATAGATAGCAAATTCGGCGAGCGACAGATATCTAGACCACAGATTTTGGTTATCTGCAACATAACAACTAAGAAACTGTTCCACCGACTAATTAAAACTCTCAGTCTGACCATTGGTTTCCGGATGGAAGGCCGACAAAAAGGACAAGGAAATATCAATTTTGTGACAGAAGGCCTTCCAAAACCTGGAAAGAAACTGAACACCCCTGTCTGATACAATGTTCTCAGGAATACCATGAATCCTAACAATGTGATCAACAAACAAAGAAGCCAAGGTTTTAGCAGTAGGTAATTTGGACAATGGAATGAAATGGCATATTTTACTAAACCTGTCCACCACAACCCAAATCACAGTTTTACCATCAAAACAAGGCAGGTCCATGATAAAATCCATGGACAAGTGGGACCATGGTCTAACAGGAATGGGTATCGGATGTAACTCACCCATAGGACGTGTCTTGGGATTCTTGGACCTGGCACAAGTACTGCAAGAAGCCACAAAGGCCCGAACATCCCTAGAAATCGATGGCCACCAATAACACCTAGAGACTAGCTCTTTAGTGGCATTAATACCAGGATATCCACATAACACAGAGTTATGGCACTCACCCAGAAGTCGCAAATGCAGATGAGCAGGGACAAATAACTTATCCCTGGGAGTACCAGGTGGAGCCAGATGTTGTCCTGCCGAGATCTGAGCGGTCAAATCAGACGTAGTGGCTGCCACAATGATGTCGGCTGGCAGGATGGATTCAGGAGGAACCTCAGGAGACTGGCAAGCATAAAAGCTTCGTGATAGAGCATCAGCCTTAATATTCTTACTTCCTGGCCTGAAGGTAACACAAAAGTCAAAACGAGTAAAAAACAAAGCCCACCTAGCTTGTCTAGGATTTAACTGCTTAGCGAACTCCAGAAACATTAGGTATTTATGATCCATGAGGACCGTAACACGGTGTAACGCCCCCTCCAAAAAATGACACCATTCCTCAAAAGCCCATTTAATCGCTAATAATTCCCTGTTGCCGATAATATAATTCCTTTTGGCAGGAGAGAATTTACGCAAAAAAAAGCACATAGCTTAAGATTAGTTAAAGTGGAGGATCCTTGGGATAGTACCGCCCTTACACCATCCTCAGAAGCATCCACCTCCACTATAAAGGGCTTGGTTTGGTCGGGTTGAATCAATATAGGAGCATTGATAAAACACCTTTTAAGTGATTCAAACGCCTCAATAGCTACCGGGGACCAATTGACCAGATCTGCTCCCTTACGAGTCAAATCCGTAATAGGCTTGGCCACTACCGAAAATTTTTTAATAAATTTACAGTAAAAATTTGCAAATCCCAGAAAAAGTTGGAGCGCCTTTAGGGAGGAAGGTCGCACCCAATCTAGGATGGCCTGCACCTTAGCAGGGTTCATCTTAAAAGAAAAAGGGGTAAGGATACAACCTAGAAAAGCCACCTCTTGGACACCAAAAATACATTTTTTCCCCTTTTACAAATAATTGATTTTTGCGTAATACCTCCAACACCTATCTAGTGTGAGAGACATGAATCTACCAATAAATGGCGTAAAAATATCATTTACAAAATTTGGAAAAACAGCTGGTGCATTACTTAACCCGAAAGGCATCACTAGGTACTCATAGTGACCTTCTGGGGTATTGAAGGCTGTTTTCCACTCATCTCCCTCCTTAATCCTAATCAGGTTATAGGCCCCTTTTAAATCTAGTTTTAAGAACCAGCAGGCTCCTGTCACGAACGTGCCTGCATCAGGTTGCAGGCGATCGGCTAGACTTTCAAAAGTGACATAATTTGACATGTTTTCCTCTTGGTTTGGTTGCTGTTTACAACACCCCTTCCCCTCAGCTGTTGCAGGTGTGGTGATTATCTTTCCCCTATTTTTCCCTTCCTCTCCCAGTATCCCTTGCGGTTTATACTTTCTTCTGACTTTGTTGTGTGTGGTGTGGTTCTCGGCTGAAATCTGGTTGCTGCAATATCTGCATTAAGATAAGTGTCATTTTCTCTATTGTGTTTATCCTACTTTTCCCTGTTGTGGTTTTGCCTTCTGGAGTATCCTGTTTGTCCGTCCTCTTGGAGAAACGGGTTGACTCCTTCCCCTGTCACTAGTTGCAGGGTTCTCTAGGGTCAGATGTTATTAGGTTCCTGTGTATGAACTCTCCTACAACTAAGGCCTGTTCATACTGGTAGTCAGTCAGGACCTAGTTTCAGGATTACCTGCAGGAGGTGACCATTTCCCTTGTTTGGTCCTTTTCCCTTCCCTCTTACGCTTGATGTGGCTATACCCTCCACACCAGAGCGTGACAGCTCTTTGGACTTGGTTCAGTAAATCTGGAATAAGGGGCGGAGGGTATCTGTTTTTAACAGTGATTTTGTTCAATTCCCTATAATCAATGCAAGGCCTTAACCTTCCATCCTTCTTGCTGACGAAGAAGAACCCTGCCCCCATTGGTGATACTGAGGGTCTGATATGACCCTTAGCCAGACTCTCAGTAAGGTACTCCCTCATAGCCTGACGCTCTGGGGCAGAAAGATTATAGATATGGCCCTTGGGATATTTGGACCCTACAATGAGATCAATTGAACAATCATAAGGCCAATGGGGAGGAAGGAAGTCTGTCTCAGACATGGAAAATACATCTAAAAAGTCACTGATATACTCCGGAAGAATCAGTGACTCTACAGTAGTCCCAGCCTGCAGTACTGACTTGCAACATTTATCACAATTAGACCCCCATTTCTCCAATTCACCTGACGACCAATTGATTACAGGATTGTGGTCCTGTAACTAAGGCATACCTAGGACAAGATCAGCAGGTAAATTTTTTAAAACAAGAAACGAACAAGTCTCAGAATGAGAAACTCCTACGGTTTGGGTAACATCAGGAGTACAAAACTCTACCCTCCCATTAATAAGTGGTGTGGAATCAAGAGCAATAATTTGAATAATGCTTTTTAAAGGAATTATAGGCACTCCAAAAGATTGAGCAAACTTATAGTCAATAAAATTAGATGCAGATCCAGAATCAACAAACGCTTCACCTGAACCCTTACACAAGTAATACGAAATGGTAATGGGTAGCAAAAACTTCTTTCTTACCACCTTGGGAGATGCCTTACTTCTCGGAAAAGACTTCTTTGAAGGAGGAAGTCTCGGGCACTGCTGGAGCCAATGGTCCATCTCACTGCAGTAAAAACAAGCTCCCTTCAAGCGTCTCTGATCCCTCATAGTTAATCCCAGTTGCATGGGCTCCTCCAGGATATCGGCAGTAGGAGGTCTCTGAAGAGGAACATCTGGCGGAACGACCACTTGAGGGGCGGTCAAACGTTCCTTCTGTCTCTCCCGAAACCGTCGGTGAGGTCTGATAGCTAAGGTCATGGTCGCTTCTAGGGTATCCGGGGAGGGAAAGCCAACAAGTAAGTCCTTAGGGTGATCAGACAGTCCCACCCTAAACTGACTTCTTAACGCAGGATCGTTCCATTTTGAGGAGACACACCATTTACGAACCTCAGCACAATAATCCTCAACTGGACGGTTACCCTGACGGAGAGTCCTAAGCTGGTTTTCAGCGACCGCAGCCATATCAGGTTCTTCATAAAGAAGACCTAAGGCCTGAAAAATTGCCTCCACAGACAATAAACAAGGAGAGTCAGACGGAAGCGAAAAGGCCCATTCCTGCAGATCTCCTTGCAGCAAAGATATAATTATGCCGACCCTCTGCTGCTCAGAACCCGAGGAGTGAGGACGCAGACGGAAATAGAGTTTGCAACTCTCCTTAAAAGATCTGAAGAATTTTCGGTCCCCCAAAAACCGATCGGGTAATTTAACGTGGGGTTCAAGATTGGTGTTTTGCATGGAGGAAACAGCTGCTCCTGATGTAGGGTCCTATCCAGAAACAAGTCACCTTGCCATGGTGGATAACCACAAATTATGTTGATCGAAAAATATATTTGCCCCTTTGTACCTAACCTAATATTTTTTTTATAGTGAACATAGCACTAGTCTAAATATTCTATGTTTGCAGGGTGCTGTTGCATTGTGTTTGCTTTTGCCTTTACTTTTGTAGTTTCAGCCATTATCACATGCAGCTGCACATTTACGTTATTTTACAGGATGAGCTGACAAACTTTGTCTTTTGTTTTTGCGGTATTCATGATTAAATGTGTCACTACTCTTCAGAAAGCAGCGCTCAAGTAGACTGTCTATAATGTTTGGCAAGAGATCATACACCCAAGGTCAGCAGGAAACAGATTTCATTTATTGGGCCACACTGCCTGTAGTCATAACAGTAATATTTCAGGAAAATATGGAAAATAATAAGTAAGGCACTGCTGTAAAATAAGTTGTTGGTCCTAGAAGGTCTAAAAACCTAGACAATGACCCTGCTGTGACAGTCAAAATAGTTCGGCTTAATATTAGTAGAGGCAAAATATTAATTGAATCTTTCTGACAGAAATACACAGCATTTCTATCCTCTATCTATACGTGGATGCAGTATTGGAAGAATAAAAAATATATATATATAATGAAGAGTTTCCTTTTATTGAATAGTGGTTGCAGTATGACACTGTATTTTGGGCGTCATTTGCTATATGGAGCTTTAGGAGTTTTGCAGAATACAGCCATCATTTCTTCTTGAAGGTGGGAATTGTTATCTAGCAGCTTCTGAGGCTGAAATGAAAACGTGGAAGTCAAAATAATCTTAAAATTGACTTTCATTGTGAACATTCTGGTGATACCGAAATTAGGATTAAATTCTCAGCACTTCTACTTCATATAGAGAAGTATTTTGCCTGATTGTCAGGCAAACAATGAGCAGTGATGCATATTACTGTGATAGATTTGGAGCATGTTATGCCTGGCTGGTCTAGATTTAAACTAAGTTTAAGATAATAATAATTGAATTGATTGGAATACCCAATGGCCAAGCCATCAGTGGTCACCAACATGAGGCCTATAAATACCTTGGCATTCTGCAGCTGGGCAACATCATGTGTTGGCAAGTGAAGACTGTGGTTTGCAAGGAATATACTGTAGAGAGTGGGAAAAATACTGACGAGTAATCTGGACATTGGAAATACCATCAAGGGCACCTCAGCCATACCCATAATAAGATACCATACTTGGATCATCAACGGGGCACAATCAGAGTTTGATGCATTGGACAGAAAAACTCGAAAACTGATAACAATCCACTACAGTTTACATCCACGTAGTGATGTTAATTGTCTCTACCTGCCCAGAACATAAGGAGAAAAACGACTACTGCAAGTGAAACAGACTGTTGAAGAAGAAAAACATGTCTTGGCTCATTACATCTAAGATAGCCAAGAGCAAAGACTAATTGAAGTTAGCATGCAAAAGCTGCTCAAAGTGCTGCAAACACAACAAGCAAATAAGAACATTATAGAAAAAACTAGGACTGAAAGCTGGCACAGAAATGCACTGCAAGACCAATTCTTGGAAAACATCAAGGGCAAAGTGGGCAAAGAAAAGAGCTGGCTATGGTTGGCATCTGGAACTCTGAAAAAGAGACTGAGGGACTGATCCTGGCTGCACAAGAACAGGCAATCAGGACTAATGCCATAAAAGCCAGGATTGAAAAGTCCACAATGTATGCCAAGGGCAGACTTTGCAAAGAAGCAGATGAAACAACCAACCACGTATTCAAGAAGATCACACAGACTAACTACAGTATGAATGACAGCATAAAAATATGAATACAAATGTGCCAGAATACTCTACATTCAAACCGACAAAGTACTGGCCCACAACACACCCGATTTGACCATCATAGAAAAGAATAGAGTGTGGCTCATCAACATTTCAATACCCAGTAGCAGCAGGGTTGATGAAAAATGACCAAATACCAATATTTGAGAATTGAAGTGCAAACACACAAACTAGGAGCTGTGGTACCAGTGGAGATCAGCACACTGGGTGTCATCCCAAAGACCTTTGAGAGACATTGGAAACAACTAAATGTTGATACAATTACTATCTGTCAACTTCAGTAAGCCACACTGCTGAGTTCTGCACACATGATCCACCAATACTTCGCCACTGTAACTACTGTAAGTAGGGACATACAAGGACAATGAGTCCCTGAACTAGAACCCTACCTGCTTCCCTTACCTACTTGCACTATAAACCCTTAATGGCAGAACCACAACTGGATGACAGTCCCTACACTAGAATAAGTGGAGGACAAACAAAACACACAATATGGACAAACACAAAAGCAGAGTCATGAAATAGGTCAGAACATGATGGGCCACACTGTACCAAAAAGTGGCTCCATGCCCCTTTCCTGCTAAACTAAGCCCTTTTCCCCTTAAAGTATAACTGCCATTCTTTTTTTTTGTAATGTGTAGGGGCAGTGACACTGACCAATTTTATAATATACTTTATTATAAATAATATATTATATATATTATGTATAATATACTTTTATAATATACCGAAATCACACATTTCTATTAGAAAAATAGCACTAATGAGGCCCAATTTTAGCCTTAGCAATGCTCCTCTGTCTTCCGTTTACATAATAGTCAGTGTTGAGCCAGTCTCCACAGTTATGAAAGCAGAAGACAGAGGAGCATTGCTAAGGATCAAAATGGGCCACTTTAGTGCTATTTTTCTGATAGAAATGTATTATTTCAGTAATAAAAGTATATTACAAAAATGGTCAGCATCACTGCCCCTATACATTACAAAAATAAAAAAAAGTAATGACAGTTACACTTTAAGTCATGCCTACTTTATGAGCTACAGTAGGCATTGGGGATTTTTCTAAAACTAGATGAGGCAAATTGCTCCAGAAATGTGCCAGTGTGCACCAAATTGTGCCAAATTTTGATGCAATTTACAACAGTGCACTTACATTTGAAACTACGGCCCATTGTTCCCTAGTGCCCTGCATCTGCAACTTCAGGACAATCCTCTTGTGAGGTACATATTTAGCATTGCTCCACAATAAAAGTAAAAGGATAGTGAATACCATTTAGTTACTGTATTTTGAGCACTATACAAATGTGTTTGTCACGTGGGTCATTGATGGTCATTTTGTTAAGGACACTTTCCTGCACTGAACCATATGTTCAGGTCAAATGATTGCAACACCATTTTTGCCAGAGGTTGAGCTCTAACCGCCATCTGTGTGAACAGGAAAAGATGAATGTAACATTTTTGAGCAACTCTAAGGCATTTGTTTACCCATGTTAAACGTACCACATGTAAACTTTATGAAATCTGCTCATCTGGAGTCTGATGTATTATTAAGCTTTCCTCACAAGGCCTCGATCCTTCAGTGAAATGACCTGAAAGGAACTGGCAAAGACAGATAGATAGGAATGTTGTACAATAGAATTCAATCTTTTGATTAAAGACTTGATAGTCAAAGAGAAACAAAAGAAATGTATTCATCCACTTAATATTAGGACATTAACATCAATGCAATGCTTTATTAAACACAGAATGAATAGCATTATCCATGGCTATTTTTATACATTAGCAGGGAATGGAAAAACCTCAAGAGTATATAATTGATTTCAAAGTGCTAATGAATTCAATATGGTATAAATCCTGGGAGAGCTGTCCCGGGGGGAATAGATTAATATTAGATTAAAAAACTGCAGAAAATAGTTTTCTGTTTTAAAAAAAAATCTGTTTCTTTGATTTATGAAAAAAAAAACCTCAATGTCATTAGTAAACAAAAAGTACATCTGGAAGACAAATTTATGGTCATGAGTAAGTAGCTTGAGAAATCTAGACAGTACTCAGATCAGAAGAGCTAGCAGGTTGCAACAAAAACAGACATTTGAATTAATCCAATAAATAAATACTTATGATTGTAATAATTAAGAGGTTTTTTTTCATAAAGTGAAAATATACTTGCAAACTCCAGATATTAAATGGAGAATGTTTTTATCTGCAAAACTGAGGGTGGTGTTCAGGAATAAAACATTTTTTTCCAGAATCCACAGGAGGCAACTGAATGGATAGATAGTAATTTATAAAATCTTTTTTATTCTTTTTTTGGCAAGACTTTTTTTTTTATTATTGATCCAGGATTAGAGATGAGCGAGCATGCTCGTCCAAGCTTGGTGCTCGTTCGAGTATTACGGTACTCGGAAGTGTATCTTGCCATGCTCGAGGAAATGGCATCTTCCGCATTGTGCATTTTTGGCGCCTATAAACTCAGCCAATCACAAGCCAGGAGACTCTGCGGTACACCCAACATCACGTGGGGCCCTTACATGTCGATAGCAGGGGTTGGCTGGCCTGATCAGGTGACCCTGGAATATACTAGTGACTGCCCGCGGTGCTCGGCTCAGATGCTGTCTGGATGTCGTTAGGGACAGAGCTGCTGCGTTTCAGGGAGAGTGTTAGGGCCTGCATTTAGTTCTTTGTTAGGCAGGAGTGATCTCAAAAGAACCCAACAGCCCTTCTAAGGGCTACAAGAATTTTTTTTTTTGTCTCCTGGCTTGGCTGGCTGGCTGGCACTAGTAGTGCAGCTATCGCCATATATAACACTTTTTTTGTTATTGTTTTATCTCAGTGATACAAATCCATTTCATACAGCAGTGTGGAACCATTCTGTGTGTCACAGGTCAGCTGTCCAGTCACCACAAACCACAATCCGTATTTTCTGTCCAGGTGACCCATTCTGTACGTCACGTCAGTAAAAAGGTCTTTTGCTTTCACTGATACAGCTACATTACAAAAATCTCTGTGCGACATTTGTCTGGGTTGCAGTCAAAATAGCCACCGTCAGCAGGGGCTGAGTTTGCTCTCTGATAGTTTCTGCACGTCACGTTAAAAAAAAAAATATATATATAAAAAAATAATAATAAAAAAAAATATATAAAAAAATAGTTTTTTGTTGTTTTATCTCAGTGATACAAATCCATTTCACACAGCTGTGTGTAACCATTCTGTGTGTCACAGTTCAGCTGTTCAGTCAGCACAATACGTATTTTGTGTCCATGTGACCCATACTGTACGTCACGTAATCAAATACGGTCTTTTGCTTTCACTTATACAGCTACATTACAAAAATCTCTGTGCGACATTTGTCTGGGTGGCAATTAAGCAGACCAAGTCTGCCTAATCTAATAGTTTCCGTGTAATTGCTCCATACTGCACGGTACGTAATAACATACGTAATTTTGCTCTAACTTATCCACCTATATACAAAGCACAATCCGTATTTTCTGTCCAGGTGACCCATTCTGTACGTCACGTCCGTGAAAAAGGTCTTTTGCTCTCACTTATACAACTACATTACAAAAACTCTGTGCGACATTTGTCTGGGTTGCAGTCAAAATAGCCACCGTCAGCAGGGGCTGAGTTTGCTCTCTGATAGTTTCTGCACGTCACGTAAAAAAAAAAAAAAAAAAAATAAAATATATATATATATATATATATATATATATATATATATATAAAAAAATATAAAAAAAAAATACAGTATATAAAAAAATAGTTTTTTTGTTGTTTTATCTCAGTGATACAAATCCATTTCACACAGCTGTGTGTAACCATTCTGTGTGTCACAGTTCAGCTGTTCAGTCAGCACAATCCATATTTTCTGTCCAGGTGACCCATTCTGTACGTCACGTCAGTAAAAAAGGTCTTTTGCTCTCACTTATACAGCTATATTACAAAAATCTCTGTGCGACATTTGTCTGGGTTGCAATTAAGCAGACCAAGTCTGCCTAATCTAATAGTTTCCGTGTAATTGCTCCATACTGCACGGTACGTAATAACATACGTAATTTAGCTCTAACTTATCCACCTATATACAAAGCACAATCCGTATTTTCTGTCCAGGTGACCCATTCTGTACGTCACGTCAGTAAAAAAAGGTCTTTTGCTTTCACTGATACAGCTACATTACAAAAATCTCTGTGCGACATTTGTCTGGGTTGCAATTAAGCAGACCAAGTCTGCCTAATATAATAGTTTCAGTGTAATTGCTCCATACTGCGCGGTACGTAATAACATAAGTAATTTTGCTCTAACTTATCCACCTATATATTTTCTTGTTCAGATTGAACAAGTTTGTGGGTTTCAGTACAGCAGTACCATTTATTTTATTTTTTTTTTATATAATACACTTATATATAGAAAATGTTGAACCCCAGGGCTAAGGGACGAGGACGAGGGCGTGGGCGTGGGCATTCAATTACTGCAGGATGCAGAGGCCGTGGTCCTGGGAAGGGTGAGACAGTACCTGCTGATGAGGGAGCAGGGGAACGCCGCAGAGCTACACTCCCTAGCTTCATGTCTCAACTTACAGGGACACGTGGCAGAGGACTGTTGAAACCACAACAGTGCGAACAGGTAATGTCGTGGATTGCGGACAATGCTTCAAGTAATTTGTCCACCAGTCAGTCTTCCACGCAGTCCACCCCCGTTACCCAAGGGAGCACTCCTCTGGCTCCTCCACCTCAACCTCCTTCCCCCCAGTCTGGCCCCTCCCAGGAAAATTTGGAATGCGATCCGGCATACTCTGAGGAACTGTTTTCTGGACCCTTCCCAGAGTCACAAACCACTTCTCAGGTTGCTGCTGACCTCTTTCCCGATGCCCAAGTTTTCCAACTGTTGCAGTCTGTGGGTGATGATGACAATGTTGACTTAGTGGAAGAAGTGTGTAAAGAGGTGTCGGACGATGAGGAGACACGGTTGTCAGACAGTGGTGAAGTTGTTGTCAGGGCAGGAAGTCCGAGGGGAGAAGACAGTGCTTCTGAGGCGGAGGCGAGTGCTGCACCAGAACAGGTTGGAAGAGGCAGTGGTGTGGCCAGAGGGAGAAGCAGGGCCAGAGCTGGTGCATCAGCAGCAACTGTTTCACGTAGTGAAGCTCCCGTGGCGAGGCCTAGATGTTCGCAAGTCTGGAGGTTCTTTAAAGAAAGTGAGGATGACCGACGGAGGATCAGCAGGGGTGCCACCACTACTAGCCTAACCACCACCAGCATGCGCAGGCATATGAGTGTTAAACACCCCACTCAATGGAACCAAGGCCGTTCACCTCCTGCGGATCACACCACTGCTCCTTCCCCTGTGTCACTCGCTGCCTCTGCTAGTCAACCCCCTGCCCAGGACCCCGGCACGAGTGCCTCCCGCCGGAAAACCACACCTTCGCCTCCACGATCCTCCACAGCGTCCACCAATGTGTCCCAGCGCAGCATTCAGCTGTCTTTACAGCAGACACTGGAGCGCAAGGGGAAATACAGTTCCACCCACCCACATGCCAAAGCCCACAACGTCCACATCTCCAAATTGCTGAGCCTGGAGATGCTGCCCTATAGATGGCTGTGGCTGCCCCTCGGTATTCGGTCCCCAGCCGCCACTATTTTTCCCGATGTGCCGTCCCAGCCCTACACCAGCACGTGTCACAGAACATCATCCGTGCCCTGACCAACGCTGTTTCTGAGATGGTCCACCTAACCACGGACACGTGGACAAGTGCTGCCGGGCAGGGACACTACATCTCACTGACGGCACATTGGGTTAACTTGGTGGAGGCTGGGACCGAGTCTGACCCTGGGGCTGCTCATGTACTGCCCACAACGAGGATTGCGGGGCCTACCTCGGTCACGGTCTCTCAGATGTACTATGCCTCCTCCTCCGACCCCTCCTCCTCCTCCACCTCCTCCTCTGAATTACCATCCGTGGGCACGGCGCCTTCAGTCGGTAGCTCTAGGCGCAGCACCAGTGCCGTCGGTAGGCGCCAGCAGGCGGTGCTCAAACTGCTGAGCTTAGGTGACAAAAGGCACACCGCCCAAGAGCTGTTACAGGGCATCACGGCGCAGACTGATCTGTGGCTGGCACCGCTGAACCTCAAGCCATGCATGGTTGTGTGTGACAACGGGCGTAACCTGGTGGCGGCTCTGCAACTCGGCAGACTGACACATGTGCCATGCCTGGCCCACGTGTTCAATCTAATAGTTCAGTGGTTCCTCAAGACATACCCTAATCTGTCTGATTTGCTCACCAAGGTGCGCCGCATCTGTGCGCATTTCCGCAAGTCGACCGCAGATGCTGCCACTCTCAGGGCAGCGCAGCGCTGCCTACAACTGTCCGCGCACCGACTGTTGTGCGCCGTGCCCACAAGATGGAATTCAACATTAAACATGTTATCCAGAGTTTACCAGCAGCGCAGAGCGATTGTAGACTGCCAGATGTCAACTTCCACCAGAACTGGTAGTCAGGTCACTCAGATTCCTCAAGTCTACAATGAGGAGTGGACGTGGATGTCTGATATCTGCCAGGTGTTGAGCAACTTTGAGGAGTCAACACAGATGGTCAGCGGCGATGCCGCCATTATCAGCCTCACCATCCCGCTGCTTTGCCTGGGTGTTCACTCTCCTGGACCCACGGTACAAGCAGAACCTTTCCACTCTCATCCCTGCAGAGGAAAGGAGTCTGAGAGTGAATAAATATCAACAGGCCCTGGTGCACAAGCTGAAACAATCCTTCCCATCTGACGCCGCTAGCGGCAGAGGGCATGGTTCTGTGGGCCAAGTAGCGGGGGAGAGGAGGCGAGTAGGCAGCTTGTCCAGCACTGGCAGGGGAACTCTCTCCAAGGCCTTTGCCAGTTTTATGTCACCCCAGCAAGACACTGTCACCTGTCCCCAGTCTAGGCAGAGTAGGGGGGAGCTGTACAGAAAGATGGTGAGGGAGTACCTAGCTGACCATACCAACGTCCGTAGCGATCACTCTGCTCGATACAACTACTGGGTTTAAAAGTTGGACACGTGGCCTGAACTGGCGCTGTACGCCTTGGAGGTGCTGGCCTGCCTTGCCGCTAGCGTGCTGTCAGAGCGGGTATTTAGTGCAGCTGGTGGCGTCATCACCGATAAGCATACACACCTGTCAACTGACAGCGCTGACAGGCTGACGCTTGTTAAAATGAACAAAGCCTGGATTTCACCGGAATTCAAATCTCCTCCGGGGAAAGCAGCTAAAGATTAACAATACTTATGTATCCGATCCCTCTTCTCTACTCCTCCTCCTCCTCCTCCTTGTCGTCTTTGCCTAACGCTGACCAAAAAAACGCCATTTTTTAGAGGTCCAACTGGCACTCTTTTACCACAATTTTTCAGGAGGGCCCCCTACAGGCCCTCTCTTCAAACAATTTTTCCAGAGGTCCACCTACAGGCCCTCTCTCTAAATAATTTTTCTGGAGGTCCACCTACAGGCCCTCTCTCCAAACAATTTTTCCGGAGGTCCACCTACAGGCCCTCTCTCCAAACAATTTTTCCGGAGGTCCACCTACAGGCCCTCTTTCCAAACAATTTTTCCGCAGTGTCAACTACAGACAGTGTAAAACAATGTTTCAGGAGCGTCAAACAGACAGTCCAAAACAATTTTTCAGGAGGCGCAAGTACCAACATTTAAAAAAAATGACAAATTTTTGGGGGCTCAACTAAAGCCATTTCACTGTATTCTCAGTCGGACAAAGTCATTGGTGGTGTAACCGCCATGCTGTGTCAGGTTAAATTTTTGGGTGCTTCACCAGCTACCGCATACTAACTCAGTCACTCTGTTGTCACCGCCGCCATACAGGGCCACGAAAAATGTTTATGTGGTTCGCCTGCTCCCGCAGTGTCACTCGCTCACTCTGCTGTCACCACCATAGTGGTTTGCACTAAAGCAGCCCTAGTCTGCACATTCCCCTTTTTATCTCCAAGTGATCTATACTGCACATCACGTAAAAAAATAGGTTCTTTTGCTCTCAGTGATACAAATCCATTTCATAAAATCCTTTCTTTCTCTTTAACTGATCTATACTGAACGTCACTTTTAAAAATACGTCTTTTTCCTGTCTTTCTCTCTCTCCAAACTATTTTTCCAGATAGGTGCCGTATACGGTATTAAACTGAGAAGAATACATACAACACATGCCCCACTTGATCAATCTCATAGTTGACAACTGTACCGGTTGATGCTAAATTTTTAAGTTGGGGTCCTGCGTCGTCATTCGAACTCCATCCGGCTGTTGTCACCACCACACACACTAGCCAAGGGGGCACTCCTCTGGCTCTTCCAGCTCAACCTCCTTCCCTTCAGCCTGCCCCCCACCTACAGGCCCTCTCTCCAAACAATTTACCCGGATAGCGGACGTATTAGCTATTATACTGATTTTTTTTGGTTCCTCTTTTAATTGGCTCCTGACCTGTGATAGGCAGAGCATGGACACGTCCCCTTAGCTGCAGTAGAAAAGACACTCCCCTGGCCATAGCAAGCTCTTTTTCCTTTTCCGTGTTCGAAAAATCTATGAAATATAGGGTCCCAAGATAGGGGACATATATGATTTTAAACTGAGAAGAATCGATACCACACATGCCCCACTAGGAGAATTTGGGGTAATGGTGGGATTAGGCAGCCTCAGAGGCATCAATGCATGCTGCCCCTGCTGTTTCCTGTCCATTTCCGTGGTGTTTCCATCATTTTCTGATGTTTCCAGGTTTTCACCCAGCCTTCCCTAGGCAGAGCCTTGGTCCCCTGCAAAAAATGCTCGAGTCTCCCATTGACTTCAATGGGGTTCGTTACTCGAAACGAGCACCCAAGCATTGGGAAAAGTTTGTCTCGAATAACGAGCACCCGAGCATTTTAGTGCTCGCTCATCTCTATCCAGGGTGTATATGGAAGGTGTCAAGAGGTTGATCATTCGGTGGCAGTGGATGCTCAGCCAACAAGATAAGCTTAGGGATGGGGGGTTGTTGGAGAGGGAGGGATACTTTCTTTCTCTCTAATTATTTAGATGCTTAATTTCTTCTCTTGGAATGTGAGATGACTTGGAGACTATGTACATCTTTAGAGACATTTTTAAATGATTACATTCTACTCATTTTCAGCTAAAAATCATTTTTTCAATTGGCCTTCATTAAAAATGTTGAGCCCTTCTGTCACGAAGGGCTAACTGTTTTTCTAGCTGTGTGACTGGTACTTTCACTTTCACTTTGTGTCAGTCATCTAATAAACCTTATCTCTAAAAGACAGAGAGGTCATAAACACTTATGTAAGCCACATTCTTATCAGTAAGATAAGAACTGAGCTATAATGAGTGTTTAGGAGGTTAGAGAGCAAAGATAAGGAGCCCGTCAGCTCCTTGTCTGACGGAAAAGACAGAAAATCCAAAGAGTGCTAGTAGAGCATCTCAGTTTTGTACAGAAAAAAAGGATAACTTAGCTCAAAATCAATACAATGCAATAAAAATACTTCCAAAAGGTGTACATAGGTTTTAAGCACCCTTTTGGACATGAGAGTAAGCAGGTGAGCAATGGTGTTAGTTCTACCACAGAACCAAGTGCATCGGCAGACCAGAGACAAAGCCCAGAGGGCAAAGCGCCTGTGAGCCCTATTCTTCACAGAGCCCCAGGTGGAGGGGATGAACTGGGTTTATGGGCTCACAGGTCGCACCTCCAGGAAGGTCCGGGTACACTTGACCGCTACCTGCAGGAAACCAACTGGTGCAAGAACCAGTGGAACAGACAAGACTGGAACTCAACCAAACACAGGACATAGATCAGACAAACGGGAACCAGCACACACAAGCAGATGCCTGGACCCCAAGCTGAATGGAAGCATGGTGGTCTCAGGCAGAGCTGCACACAGACTAGAGATCCTCCCTCTGGAGAACCCAGGGACCCTCTCATGAACAAACACAGGACAAACAGAGGAACAGACTGGAACATAAGCAGTAGGCACTGCCAGGCTGAACATAGGACAGACAGGATCAGAAGCAGTTTAGCACAGCCAGGCTATCAGACGCAGTTAAGCACTGCTAGGCTAAACATGGAAAAGAGTGGACCCTGACACAGAACAGGTACAGAAGATCAGGCAAGAGAATAACATCATCACATGACAGGTACAGAAGAATAGACAAGGATATAACATCAATGTATTACCAGGCGACACCACACAAAAGGGCAGATGGCAAAAAAAACCCTGGGTCAGCAGCAAGGGGCAACACCCAGTAAGGCACAGGACAGAACTGACCTCCTGGATGAGCAGCAAGGTGCAACACCCAGCAAGGCAGAAGAAAGACTGACCACAGCTCATAGGTAGAAATAGCTGTATAACGAGGGCACCTGATATGCCACACCTAGGAACAGACCAGGGAAAGTTAACCCCATCAGAACCAGGAGTAACAAGAAACACCAAACACACAGGCTGTAGTACTGGACGTTGGCAACCGCATACACAGAGAAACCCGCAGCCAGTACGCCAGAGCACAAACATCTCGTGACACAAACAAAATGCATCCACACTCAGACCCTGTTCACGCATGAGGCCACAGCAAGCATGCATCGCTGAACCAGCATGCATGGGAACACCCACAGCTAGTACACAAAGCACATGCAGCCAGACATACAGACAAGAGAAGTACACACATTCACGGGCATAGTTCACACTAGACACTGCAGCCAGCACGCAGTCCAAAGCAACCAGCATACACAGGTTACGTCCTGCAGCCAGTACGCAAGAGAGCATGCAGCCAGCCTACACGGGCAAAACTGTCACGGTGAACCACACCGTGACATTAGAGTTGTTTAAGTTGATTGAGTTGCAACTTCCTCCAGTTGTCCTTCTCCAGGAGACACACCTGATGAGTGAGTAAAGTATGGGTCTCTAGATCCTTTGACTCTATTCCAACTTTTCAAGAGGGGTTTTGGTACAATTTCATTAAAATTTAAGGTTGTTATGTGTTCTGGTCAACGTGTATTTGCCACAGGTTTTCTCTCTGGATCCATTATTAGCTCTGCAGACTTTTGTGAATGAAAGGTCTCAATGTCTGTTCTTTTGTTTTACAAAATAATGAATAGAAACATGGATAGGTCCTCATTGGGTGCCCAACATATAGTTCTAAATTAAACTAATCAGATGAAGTTTACTAGATGAGCTTCTTTTTATAAAAGACTCAGGCTGGTTTGATGCATGGCACCATTTTAATCCAGGTTTACAGTACTTGCTACTCATCCTCGCATAATGTAAAGAATTGACTGTGTAATCTGTAATACAGCTGCCATACAGATTATAACCATAGTTGATTTTGGTCTCAGGTCCCTACATGATCATCTCCTTTATCATGAGAACTAGGAGAACTAGGGCTAGAAGAAATAACTGCCTTTGATTTTTGAAGATACATTCTTACTGGTTTACATTGTTGGGAGAACGCCTGAAACTAGCGGTTGAAATCTCCAGTTTCTTGGTGTCAAGTATATGTTTGACTGATATTAGATATGTCTGTGATTGCCTTAAAGCCTTTAAAAGGGAAATTCTCTTTTGTGATATTATTAACTTTAAGAAGGGATCCAAACAGATGCTGGATAGCCCAACCAAAGGGATGCAGGAGTCAGAAAAAATAAATGTATTCATAACCCTTTGGTAGAAAATAAGTTATTATGGGAGGGTGGTCAGGATTTATTGGAAAATACCTTTTCCAGAATGACTTTCAGAAGGCTCAAAGTCAGGCACTATTTAATAATGATGGGAGACACAATGGTGGACGTTCCTCCTCTAAGTGGCTGGATAGACTGGTGCCGGAGCAGTTAACTGATCAGGTAATTGTAGAAATTGAGAAACAGTGATAGAACCTGACAAAGTGATGGCTGATTTTTTGAGTTTTCACAAAGAATGATATGCTTCTGAAAGTAGCTTTACTATAGCTGATAATATTAGGTTTCTGAATAGAGTACACATGCCTAAGTTGACAGAAGCACAAAGTGCCAAGGGGTAAAGCTTCTTGTATACATGGACTTTTATCTGAAATTTGGAAGAAAAATGGGGATGCTATGTTGCCCACTTATGTAGAAGTACTTATATATTCATATTGGCAGGGAGCTTTGCCCATATCAATGCAGGAGGCCTTAATAATTTTAAAACTGAAGAAGGATAAAAATCCCGCTTATATGGGGTCTTATTGACCGATGCCTCTACTTAATTCAGATTACAAAGTGTTGGCCAAGGTTCCAGAAGATGAAGGGGGCTTTAGGCCTGGAAAAATGTCAGTCAAAAACGAAGATGTTATTAGTAAAGCAATAAACATACTGCATTCAGAAAGTCTTCAAACCCTTTAACTTTTTTCACATTTTGTTATCTTGTGGCCTTGTGCTAAAAAAAAACTAAATCTAATTTTCCCCATCAATCTGCACTTAATAACCCATAATGAGAAAATGAACCTTTGCTATAACACTTAATTATAACACAGTAATTTTGCTGTGGGGGCCACCCATTTCTCCTAAAGATCTTTGACATGCTTCTTCACCTTGTTTGGAGTAAATTAGTTGATTGAACATGATTTGGAAAGACACATTCCTGTGTGCATAAGGTCTAACAGCTGATAATGCATATCAGAGCAACAACCAAGCCATGAGGAGGAAATAACTGCCTGTAGAGCTTAGAGACAGGATTGTGTGGAGGCACAGATCTGGATAAGGGTACAAATAATTTCTAATAAATCAGTGGCCTCCATAATTCTTAAATAGAAGAAGTTAGGATCATCCAGGGCTCTTCCTAGAGCTGTCTGACCCACCAAACTCTAGATAATCGGGATAGAGGGGCCTTATTAAGAGAGGTGAACGAGAGGTAAAACTGTGGCAGCATTGTGTTTTTTTCCAATTACACCCCGTTTGGAATTTTTTTCCCCGCTTTCCACTATATCCTATGCAATATTAAAGATGTTGTAGCCAATAGCAATCATGGAATCTGAGCGGTTAAACAACATAAAGGGGCTCACAAATCCACAACTATATCACAGGGTACAGGTTAGTTGTTATGGCACCTGGAACTTCCCCAGGCCTACCATGTTAATGCTCCCAACTATACTTTGCCTTTTGCAGAATTTCTGATGTACTAAAATATCATATTATATATCCCGCATAGTGAAGATGTTTAAAAAAAAATCCCTGTGTTAGTGTTGTAGGGAATATTAATTATTAATATATTGGTTGATATTAATAATCAATATGCATAAATAGGCGTAGGCCGGCTCTTGCTAGCTCCACCTATTTATTCCCTTACTGCTGTCTGTTTTCTGCACTATGTGTACCGAACTGTACTATGGCGGCTACAAAAAGACAATGTAAACAGTATCTTAAATAATAAAATATTTATTTATACAAAATACTAACAGTCTTCAGTCTAATTATTTAGACTATTCTATATATATTTATATCAACGTATATAAATATAAATATATATATATATATATATATATATATATATATATATAGCCACACAACAATACAATATTAAAAGCTAACTACACTGCACACTCCCACTAGAAATTCCACCCACAATCTAGCTACACATACACTCACACAATAATATACATAAATGGCAGCACCCTCCCGAGATTCCTAACTTACTGTCCCTAGAGAAACAAAGGGTTAAGTCACAAATATAAGGCTGGTAGACAAAGGGTTAATAATGCAGCAGGGGACGATGATGGGTAAATATGGTAGGGGATATGAGTTTATGCAAGGAAAGGGTTAAGTTCTGGGAATGGGGTATGGCGGAGATGGGGGACGTTGGTGGAATAGGGTTATGGTCAAGAAAGGGTTAACTGCAGGGACTGGGGCAGTGTTAGTGGTATGGGGGTTATGGCCAGGGAAGGGTTAAATGCAGGGATTATGAACGTTGGTGGTATAGCAGGGACGGGTTAATGGCGGGGGAAGATCGTGGGTGGTATAGCAGGGTAATAGAATAAGGCAGGGGGAATTAGTTGGTGGTTCAGGGGATGCAGGGTATTCAGCCAGCCAGGGTAATAGCTCGTTGTCCAGGGGTTAAAGGGGTTGTCCGAGTTATGAAAAAAAATATATAGTACTTTAAATCTGATGGGCAGCAATATATAACTAAATTAAGCAAGTTTTAGGCAAAAAAAAATTTGTATTTCCACATTTCCCTGATTCTCTTCTGGTCTTTGTTTACCTGCAGTAATAACAATCTCTGCCCCTCCCCCTGCTCTGCTCTGCAAATGCTGCCCTGAGTGACATGTCTTCTGGGATACTCAGCAGCATGTTGTATGTGTAGGACTACAAGTCCCAGCTGTACAATGACACTGCTGATGCACACAGGATCTTACCCCTTACCTGTCTTGTACAATACAATACTCTCCAGATCAGCTCCAGTATCAGCTTTGTGTCTGTAGGGTGAGGAGAGCAGATCCTGTGTCTCTTTACATCTGCAGCTGCTGTTGTAAAGCCTTCAGTGTGTTCTAGCTGAAGGGGTTAATGTTTTATCTGAAAGAATCCAGGGAGAGCAGATAGCAGGAGCCCGGCAGAGCAGGGGGGCGTGGCCAGCACAGTGACGTCTCGTGTACAGGCTCTGTGCACGAATGCAAGATTAACAGGGAGGCAAGCTGACATCATAGGTCATGTGACCCTCATTGAAACCTGTGAAACCAGCAGCTTTAGAAGCAGAAAGTGTATGGGAAAGCTGTTGTATTTGATTAGTTAGAAACAAACAAAGGACAAGAAAATAACCCTGACAACCCCTTTAACCGCTCGTCTGCCAGGGGATGATCCTCGCTTCTTGATGGGGTAGGCACGGCTCAACTGAAGAGCGTAGTGTGGTCGGGTTATTTAAACCCGGTCACGCTCGCTCTCGTTCTCCTGCGCTGCCGGCAAGCGAGCACGCCGGCAGCCATGTGCATGTGGGCTGGTGCGGCGATATGGCGTCACCGCACTGGCCCGCACACACAGGCATTCACAGGCAGAGGATCTCTTTGATCCTCCTACCTGTGAATTACCCTCGTATCTCTGGTAATTACAGTGCTGGAGGTGCAACGTATGCAGGGGCAGGGAAACATTTTGTTTCCCTGTCATGTTAAACACCTCCAGCAGCGCAGGAGATGTTTAACAAAAGGGACAGAGGATCTTATCGATCCTCTGTCCTTTTGATGTGCCTGAAACTGGACATCTGTCTCCTGCAAGCCTGCAGGGGGCACCCAGTCACAGGGGAAACATTTATATACATATAAATCTGGGGCATACATACATATGTGTTAGGAGCATTTGGGCCATAATAGGTGCATTATATTATATAAGTATATAGATGCATGATACTGGGGGCACATGCACACATATCTATATACAGTACATTTAGAGTAACTGGTGGATATACACATCCACCAGGGAATGGGGCACACTCTGGGCCATATATAACATATACATATATATACACATGTGGGAAAGGGGATTGGGACCCCAGAAGTCTACATGAAAGGCAAGTGTTTAACTGCTGAGCTGATTTTCTTCATCTATGTCATTCAGTATATGAAAAACACAATGAAGCTAAAAGTCATAGCGACCCTGACCCCTGACGAGTCAGTTGTCAAGGGTCACACATCACTTGAATTTGCCTCTTTTCTAGGGCTCAATAAAATACCAATTTATTTTTTAAAGACCAAAAGGGGATTTGAACCCCAGAAGTCTACATGGAAGGCAAGTGTCTAACTGCTGAGCTATAGGTTCAGACAGATTACAAAGTGATTTTCTTCATCTATGTGATTCAGCATATGTAAAGTACAATGAAGCTAAAAGTCATAGTGACCCTGACACCTGAAGTCCAGAGTCAGGTGTCAGGGTCAGGGTCAGGTGTCAGAGTCAGGTATCACACTGGCATTATTTTGATACTTGACACTGATATCTGACCATGTCCTAAAATGAACACTGTACACCACATCTTCAATCAAGATGGCGGCAGCCAGCCCATCGCGAGCAAATGGATTTATTTTATATATATATTGCTATCAAATGCCGCAATCATGTATGAACACGGCATCTGACGGTTACAATGATGGGGAGCAGCGCAATTGCACCCACTACTTACAAAGAAATGCACTTTATGACAAAGTAATTCATCGCAAAGAAAAAAAATTTGTAAAATTCGGCAAACCAGCAGAATCTAATTTATGAATAATTCTCTCATCTCTAATCTTCATGTGTGCTCAGTGGGGCAGACAAATAAATATACATTATCAATACTATAGGGTACAAAGAAGCGTTACTAGACTCTCTACTCGCATCTTCACAATGTGGGCATTTTGTTCTACAATCCATCCACCATGGCAAGGTGACCTCTCTAGGGATGGGATTGTACTCTCTGATACCTCTCTTTGTGCCCACTGGCATCTCATAGACTTAGGGTGAGCAGGTGCCACATATATACTGTGTATGCTCGATTTGCTACCTCTCATTAATCCAGCGGGCCTCCAATGAATTCAAGGAGAGCAGACTACGGATGTGGAAAGAATGGGTTAGCTAGGAGATATGTAAGAAATAGAGCAAACACAGTTCTTTTTTTTCCAGAAAAGGAGTGAGAAGATGAGCATTTGCCCATCTAATCACCCCTCTGTGCCATAATAGACCATTTATTGACACCATGACCCTGACATTTACTTGTGTCCTGATCACACTGTCAAAAGAGGCACACCAAACACTTGTGCCCCTTGTGTCCATAAAGTTTCCATTTTACACTGTAAGGGTTTATGCATATGAACATATTTTCCCCTGTGTCCGTTATGTTTTTTTTTACTGCCCGTATGTGGAACCATTTACTTCAATAATGACCACAAAAAACGGAAATGACTCCATATGCATTCCGTGTCCATTTGTCCGCATAGCCGTTCCTAAAAAAAATAGAACATGTTCTATTATTGTCTGCATTACAGACAAGGATAGGACTGTTCTATTAGGGGCTAGACGTTCCGTGACATGCGGAATACACACAGCCAGTATCTGTGTTTTGTGGACCGCAAAACAGCCAATGGTTGTGTGTATGAGCCCTTACATATCCTATCGTTACCACACCATATGCAGACCCCTTACTTAGTAATACACACGCCACAATAATAGCACTTTGTATGTGCAGTTGGTTGGCTCTTAAAGGGGTTGTCCTAACACAGCCTTACATGGCTGAGATGGGAATAACTGACAGTAAGTGGTGGAGTTATGAAAATGACTGAGGGGCCCTCGCTCTGAAGTTTCTGTAACTCCCATAGTAGTGAATGAGGGCTATGCCAACAGAGTAGATCACTGTACCACACTGTTTGCATAGCTCCTATTTCTGCAGCTCCAACCATCCTGGGCTTACTGTGGGTTGATCCATGGCCAAGATGGACCACCCCTTTAAGGGCTCATTCACACGAACATAGTTTTGCGGCTTGGATGCAGACCCATTCACTTCCATGGGACTGCAAAAGATGTGGACAGCACTCCGCGTGTTGTCTGCATCCGTTGCTTCATTTTATGGGGCCATAAAAAAATAGAGCGTGTCCTATTCTTGTCAGTTTTGCGAACAAGAATAGGCATTTCTATTATGGCAGCCCGTTCCATTCCGCAAATTGCGGAATGCACATGGGCGACATCTGTGTTTTGCAGATCTGCAATTTGTGGACCGCAAAACGCGGTAATGTGCATAAGCTCCAAAGGTTAATAATAATAATAGTGGGTCGCTATGCAATCATACATAATCCTTTCTGAAGATGTTTTAAGGTTACATAAACAAAATTATAAGGATTAGTAACTGCAGTTCTGAAAGGGTTAACTGGCAAATTCATTTCCTTTCCACAGCAAAACATGTAAATGAATTTCACATTCAGTTCAATGCTCACATTTTTAGGCACAATGTGACTTGCGGTAGGATGTAACATTTTTACAGCCTTTTTTTCAATGTTTTACATGTTTCCCTTTGGAAACCAAGAATTTCCCTTTCCCTTTTTTGTGGGGAGGCCTTGCTATTCCAGCAAACCTGGGAAACTATTTTTCATGTGCATCATTGTATTTCGGGAAGTGAAGAAGGAAATGTGTTTTTTGATTCAATACATCCTATGAGAAGCAGCTTACACGGATTACTTTATGACTACCATTTATATTTAAAGATCTCATTAACTGTCTGGTAGCATATTCCCGCATATAACCTTTCAGAAGGAATTGAAATGGCTTTGCCATCCTATTAAACTAGGATTACTATCTGGTAGGGTCCATCCTTCTGACTAAAAATAATACCTGTTTGCGGAAACCATTTGTGGAGTTCCAGAGAAATGGGACTTTTATAGTTTATGCAAATGAGGGCTTCACAGCACAGCGCTGGAAAACTGATGAGCAAAGTGCGCAAAGAGAGGTTTTTCTCTTGGGAACACAGTAACCAATTTTCACAAGACAGGTGTCATTTTAACCAGCAGGATCAACCCACCAGGCAGTATGTCTCATATATTATGGTTGATTCTGCTGAAAGGTGCTCTTTAAATTAACTCATTGCCATATATTTATATTTTCTTTTTCTCATTTTTATAAATGTTTAGCCTATCTATCCCCTTAACGCATAATCATGTACAGTATCTATACATAAGGGGTTGTACAGCGTGGGCTGCTGTGCTGAGCCCACTGCCTTCATAAAGGGTGCTGGCTGTGAAATACAGCCAGTACCTGACCACAATGACCGAGATCAGAGATCACACATTTATCTCTTCAGGTACCGTGGTCAATAGCGATCATAGCATCTGTGGGGCTAGGCAGAGGAAGGGGCTCCCTCTACCTACAGATCCGAGCCCCTGCAGTAAAATTGTGGGGCTCTGATTGATTACCATGACGGCCCTGAGCCTTCCTGTAGGTTTGCAGCACTGCCATGGTTAACTACCAGTAAAGCATGCAGATAAACACAATTCAGCAGGCAGAGTGTAAGAATCTCAGAAGATCGCAAGTCCTAGTCCCCTAAGGGGGCTAAAAGTTATTGTGTAAAAAACAAAAAAAAAAAACACAAAAAGATTAACCCATCCCTTTTCTAAATTTTACATATAAAAATAAACAATAAAAAAATAAACATAACAGGTATCGCCACATCAAAAAGCCCAAACTATTGAAATATATCAATATTTTTTCCTGTGCGGGGTACGCCCTAAGGGAAAAATAAATTAAAAAATTTGATTTTACAATCTTGAGTCAAAAGATGCTCCAGATTTATTATTTCTACTCTGAACTGCACAATGTAAAACAGAGCAGATTGGTGCATTAACATAATAATTAGAAATGAGCGAGCACTAAAATGCTCGGGTGCTCGTTATTCGAGTCGAACTTTTCCCGATGCTCGGGTGCTCGTTTTGAATAACGAACCCCATTGAAGTCAATGGGAGACTCGAGCATTTTTGCGGGGGACCAAGGCTCTGCCTAGGGAAGGCTGGGTGAAAACCTGGAAACCTCAGAAAATGATGGAAAAACCACGGAAATGGACAGGAAACAGCAGGGGCAGCATGCATGGATGCCTCTGAGGCTGCTTAATCCCACCATTACCCCAAATTATTAGGCAACAGCCTGGTGGTTACCCTCATGGCAATTGTGCTCACCCAGACCAAGAAAGGCGAGGCAAATACCCATCACATGTTAGGGAAGCACCCAACTAGGTGCAACGAAGGTCCATCACCGCCTGCAGGTGACACCACTGCTAATGCTGGCACTGCAGCTGAAATCAAGTTTAGTATCTGTTCTTATCAGTTGCTGTGGCTGCTGGTGGTATAGTGGTGAGCATAGCTACTTCCCAAGCAATTGGTCTGGGTTCGATTCCTGTCTATCGCAGGAGGCAATTAAAAATCAGTACAATATTTAATACGTCCCCCTACCCGGGTAAATAGTTTGGAGAGAGGGCCTGTGGGGGGGAAGGAGGTTTTGCTGGAAGAGCCAGAGGAGTGCCCCCTGGGCTAGCATGTGTGGTGGTGACAACAGCCGGAATGGATTTGGGAAAACTGTTGCTTTAACCCGTATGGTATCGATTCTTCTCAGTTTAATACCGTATACGTCCCCTATATTTAATGTATTTTTCGAACACGGAAAATGGAAAAAGAGCTTGCTCTGGCCAGGGGAGTATCTTTCCCACTCCAGCTAAGGGGACGTGTCCATGCTCTGCCTATCACAGGTCAGGAGGCAATTAAAAGAAGAAAAACAAAAAACATCAGTACAATATCTAATACGTCCCCTATCCGGGTAAATAGTTTGGAGAGAGGGCCTGTAGGTGGGGGGAAGGAGGTTTCGCTGGAAGAGCCAGAGGAGTGCCCCCTGGGCTAGCGTGTGTGGTGGTGATAACAGCCGGATGTATTTAGAATGACGACGCAGGACCCCAACTTAAAAATTTAGCATCAACCGGTACAGTCGTAAATTATGAGATTGATCAAGTGTGGCATGACTTTTTAGATGGAGATTGCATGTGGTCACGTACTCCCTGGAACCCCATAGTCACCCCTTCTCTGATGTGCTAGCCCAGAACATTCTCTGCCCCAATTCGCAAGACCTTTTGCTGTTTCCGTGTGCTGACAGTGGGGATTTACCAGTGTTGTCTGAGGAGGTGGTGGACAATGGCGAGACACAGGTGTTGGGGAGTGAGGTAGTTGTATGGGAAGCAAGTTACAGTGGGGACTCCTTGGGGGGGAATTTCTCATGATGGGACAGATTCAACTTGGGTGGATCAGGCACAGGAACAGATGAATTTTTTTGGGTTGTTTATTTAACTTTTATTTAGCAAAAATAACCACAGAGATATTTATTCGTTATCTTCTCCGCGCAGTCTGGCATTGGGGTTCGTCACTTTGATGGCGAGCTGTGCCGCTCTTTCCACAATGGTGTGCAGGTTCTTAGATGGAGACTTTGACGGCGACTTCAGTACAGAAGGACTTGTTGCTCATCCACAGAACCTCGACCTCCTTGACATTGTGGACAAGGAATTTGCGGGTGGACCAGGAATTTGCGGAACCCTGTGGGCAGCATGTGTTTGGTCTTCTACTTGCTACCGTATCCAATGTTGGGCAATATAGATTTGCAAGTAATAGTATTTTTCACACCTATCCCAAAAATAAAAATGTATGCAGTTTGCGCAAATAAAACTGGAAACTGGAATTGGAGAGAGGGCCTGTAGGTGGGGGGGCAGGCTGGGGGGAAGGAGGTTGAGCTGGAAGAGCCAGGGGAGTGCCCCCTGGGGCTAGCGTGTGTGGTGGTGAAAACAGCCGGATGGAGTTAGAATGACGACGCAGGACCCCAACTTAAAAATTTAGCATCAACCGGTACAATTGTCAATTATGAGCTACATCAAGTGTGGCATGACTTTTAAATGGATATTGCATGTGGTCACGTACTCCCTGGAACCCCATAGTCACCCCTTCCCTGATGTGCTAGCCCAGAACATTCTCTGCCCCAAGTCACAAGACCTTTTGCTGTTTCCGTGTGCTGACAGTGGGGATTTACCAGTGTTGTCTGAGGAGGTGGTGGACAATGACGAGACACAGGTGTTGGGGGGTGAGGTAGTTGTATGGGAAGCAAGTTACAGTGGGGACTCCTTGGGGGGGGAATTTCTCATGATGGGACAGATTCAACTTGGGTGGATCAGGCACAGGAACAGATGAATTTTTTGGGGGGGTTATTTAACTTTTATTTAGCAAAAATAACCACAGAGATATTTATTCGTTATCTTCTCCGCGCAGTCTGGCGTTGGGGTTCGTCACTTTGATGGCGAGCTGTGCTGCTCTTTCCACAATGGTCTGTAGGTTCTTAGATGGGGACTTTGTCGGCGATTTCAGTACAGAAGGACTTGTTGCTCATCCACAGAACCTCGACCTCCTTGACATTGTGGACAAGGAATTTGCGGGTGGACCAGGAATTTGCGGAACCCTGTGGGCAGCATGTGTTTGGTCTTCTACTTGCTACCGTATCCAATGTTGGGCAATATAGATTCGCAAGTAATATTATCTTAATATCCCAAAAATAAAAATGTATGCAGTTTGCGCAAATAAAACTGGAAACTGGAATTGGAGAGAGGGCCTGTAGGTGGACCTCCGGAAAAATTGTTTGGAGAGAGGGCCTGTAGGTGGAACTCTGGAAAAATTGTTTGGACAGAGGGCCTGTAGGTGGAACTCCGGAAAAACTGTTTGGAGAGAGGGCCTGTAGGTGGACCTCCGGAAAAATTGTTTGAAGAGAGGGCCTGTAGGTGGACCTCCGGAAAAATTGTTTGGAGAGAGGGCCTGTAGGTGGAACTCCGGAAAAATTGTTTGGACAGAGGGCCTGTAGGTGGACCTCCGGAAAAATTGTTTGAAGAGAGGGCCTGTAGGTGGACCTCCGGAAAAATTTTTTGGAGAGAGGGCCTGTAGGTGGACCTCTGGAAAACCCAATGTGCCGTCAGAGAGATATAGTGTCTCTGCCCGGCAGCACTTGTCCACGTGTCCGTGGTTAGGTGGACCTTCTCAGAAACAGCGTTGGTCAGGGCACGGATGATGTTTTCTGACACGTGCTGGTGTAGGGCTGGGACGGCACATCGGGAAAAATAGTGGCAGCTGGGGACCGAATACCGAGGGGCAGCCACCGCCATGAGATTGCGAAAGGCCTCGGTCTCTACCAGCCTATAGGGCAGCATCTCCAGGCTAAGCAATTTGGAGATTTGGACATTGAGGGCTTGGGCATGTGGGTGGGTGGAACTGTATTTCCTCTTGCGCTCCAGCGTCTGCTGTAAAGACAGCTGAACGCTGCGCTGGGACACGTTGGTGGACACTGTGGAGGATCGTGGAGGCGAAGGTGTGGTTTTCCAGCGGGAGGCGCTCGTGCCGGGGTCCTGGGCAGGAGGTTGACTAGCAGAGGCAGCGAGTGATGCAGGGGGTTGACTAGCAGAGGCAGCGAGTGACACAGGGGAAGGAGCAGTGGTGTGACCCGCACCAGCTCTGGCCCTGCTTCTCCCTCTTGCCACACCACTGCCTCTTACAACCTGTTCTGGTGCAGCACTCGCCTCCGCCTCAGAAGCACTGTCTTCACTCGGCATATCAACCCAGCTCGGGTCAGTCACCTCGTCATCCTCCGATTCCTCAGTCTGCTCCCCCCTCGGAATTCCTCCCCTTACAACAACTTCACCACTGTCTGACAACCGTGTCTCCTCATCGTCTGACACCTCTTTACAAACTTCTTCCACTAACTCAACATTGTCATTGTCATCATCATCACCCACAGACTGCGACAGTTGGAACACTTGGGCATCGGGAAAGAGGTCAGCAGCAACCTGAGAAGTGGTTTGTGACTCTGGGAGGGTCCAGAAAACAGTTCCTGAGAGTATGCAGACTGGGGGGAAGGAGGTTGAGGTGGAGGAGCCAGAGGAGTGCTCCCTTGGGTAACGGGGGTGGACTGCGTGGAAGACTGACTGGCGGACAAATTACTTGAAGCATTATCCGCAATCCACGAGATCAGCTGTTCGCACTGTTGTGGTTTCAACAGTCCTCTACCACGTGTCTCTGTAAGTTGAGACATGAAGCTAGGGAGTGTAGCTCTGCGGCGTTCCACAGCTCCCTCATCAGCAGGTACTGTCTCACCCTGCCCAGGACCACGGCCTCTGCCCCTTGCAGTAATTGAATGCCCACGCCCACGCCCTCTTCCTCGTCCTCGACCCTTAGCCCTGGGGTTCAACATTTTCTGTATATAAGTGTATTCTATAAAAAAAAAAAATGGGCCTGGTGTACTGAAACCCACAAACTTGTTCAGTCTGGTTTAATTTTGTGACGTACAGAAAGTGTCACCTGGACAGAATATACGGTTTGGAGTGAGTGTGCTGAACTGTGACACACAGAAAGGTTACACGCAGCTGTGTGAAATGGATATGTATCACTCAGCTAAAACAACCCAAAAAAATTATTTTTTTTCTAATTTTTTTTTTAATATTTTTTTCTTTTAGTTTTGTTTTTTTGGGAAGGTGACGTGCAGAAACTATCGTACAGCTGACTGACACACTAATGACGGTGGCTATTTAGACTGCAACCCAGACAAATGTCGCACAGAGATTTTTAGGATCAAGCTATATATACGTGACAGGTAGCAGGTGACTTGGCTGTATTTTGTGACGTACAGAAAGTGTCACCTGGACAGTATATACGGTTTGGAGTGAGTGTGCTGAACTGTGACACACAGAAAGGTTACACGCAGCTGTGTGAAATGGATTTGTATCACTCAGCTAAAACAACCAAAAAAATTATTTTTTTTCTATTTTTTTTTTTTAATATTTTTTTCTTTTAGTTTTGTTTTTTTGGGAACGTGACGTGCAGGAACTATCAGAGACCTAACTCACACCCTGTTAACGGTGGCTATTTAGACTGCGACCCAGACAAATGTCGCACAGAGATTTTTAGGATCAAGCTTTACACGTGACAGGTAGCAAATGACTTGGTTGTATTCGGTGACGTACAGAAAGTGTCACCTGGACAGTATATACGGATTGGAAAGAGTGTGCTGAACTGTGACACACAGAAAGGTTACACGCAGCTGTGTGAAATGGATTTGTATCACTCAGCTAAAACAACAAAAAAACTAATTTTTTTTTCTATCTTTTGTTTTAATATTTTTTTTTTAGTTTTGTTTTTTTGGGAACGTGACGTGCAGGAACTATCGGAGACCTAACTCACACCCTGTTAACGGTGGCTATTTAGACTGCGACCCAGACAAATGTCGCACAGAGATTTTTAGGATCAAGCTTTACACGTGACAGGTAGCAAATGACTTGGTTGTATTCGGTGACGTACAGAAAGTGTCACCTGGACAGTATATACGGATTGGAAAGAGTGTGCTTAACTGTGACACACAGAAAGGTTACACGCAGCTGTGTGAAATGGATTTGTATCACTCAGCTAAAACAACCAAAAAATTATTTTTTTTCTAATTTTTTTTTTAAATATTTTTTTCTTTTAGTTTTGTTTTTTTGGGAAGGTGACGTGCAGAAACTATCGTACAGCTGACTGACACACTAATGACGGTGGCTATTTAGACTGCGACCAAGACAAATGTCGCACAGTGATTTTTAGGATCAAGCTATATATACGTGACAGGTAGCAGGTGACTTGGTTGTATTTTGTGACGTACAGAAAGTGTCACCTGGACAGTATATACGGTTTGGAGTGAGTGTGCTGAACTGTGACACACAGAAAGGTTACACGCAGCTGTGTGAAATGGATTTGTATCACTCAGCTAAAACAACCAAAAAAATTATTTTTTTTCTATTTTTTTTAAATATTTTTTTCTTTTAGTTTTGTTTTTTTGGGAAGGTGACGTGCAGAAACTATCGTACAGCTGACTGACACACTAATGACGGTGGCTATTTAGACTGCGACCCAGACAAATGTCGCACAGAGATTTTTAGGATCAAGCTATATATACGTGACAGGTAGCAGGTGACTTGGTTGTATTTTGTGGCGTACAGAAAGTGTCACCTGGACAGTATATACAGTTTGGAGTGAGTGTGCTGAACTGTGACACACAGAAAGGTTACACGCAGCTGTGTGAAATGGATTTGTATCACTCAGCTAAAACAACAAAAAAAATAATTTTTTTTCTATCTTTTGTTTTAATATTTTTTTTTTAGTTTTGTTTTATTGGGAACGTGACGTGCAGGAACTATCGGAGACCTAACTCACACCCTGTTAACGGTGGCTATTTAGACTGCGACCCAGACAAATGTCGCACAGAGATTTTTAGGATCAAGCTTTACACGTGACAGGTAGCAAATGATTTGGTTGTATTCGGTGACGTACAGAAAGTGTCACCTGGACAGTATATACGGATTGGAAAGAGTGTGCTGAACTGTGACACACAGAAAGGTTACACGCAGCTGTGTGAAATGGATTTGTATCACTCAGCTAAAACAACCAAAAAAATTATTTTTTTTCTAATTTTTTTTTTTAATATTTTTTTTTTAGTTTTGTTTTATTGGGAACGTGACGTGCAGGAACTATCGGAGACCTAACTCACACCCTGTTAACGGTGGCTATTTAGACTGCGACCCAGACAAATGTCGCACAGAGATTTTTAGGATCAAGCTATATATATGTGACAGGTAGCAGGTGACTTGGTTGTATTTTGTGACATACAGAAAGTGTCACCTGGACAGTATATACGGTTTGGAGTGAGTGTGCTGAACTGTGACACACAGAAAGGTTACACGCAGCTGTGTGAAATGGATTTGTATCACTCAGCTAAAACAACCAAAAAAATTATATTTTTTCTATTTTTTTGTTAAATATTTTTTTCTTTTAGTTTTGTTTTTTTGGGAAGGTGACGTGCAGAAACTATCGTACAGCTGACTGACACCTTAATGACGGTGGCTATTTAGACTGCGACCCAGACAAATGTCGCACAGAGATTTTTAGGATTAAGCTATATATACGTGACAGGTAGCAAGTGACTTGGTTGTATTTTGTGACGTACAGAAAGTGTCACCTGGACAGTATATACGGTTTGGAGTGAGTATGGTGAACTGTGTCACACAGAAAGGTTACACGCAGCTGTGTGAAATGGATTTGTATCACTCAGCTAAAACAACAAAAAAACTAATTTTTTTTCTATATTTTTTTGTATTTTTGTTTTTTTGGGAACGTGACGTGCAGAAACTATCGTAGAGCTAACTGACACTCTACTGACGGTAGCTATTTAGACTGCGACCCAGACAAATGTCGCACAGAGATTTTTGGGATCAAGCCATACACGTGACAGGCAGCAAATGACTTGGTTGTATTCGGTGACATACAGAAAGTGTCACCTGGACAGAAAATAGTGAGTGTACTGAACTGTGACACACAGAATGGTTCCACACTGCTGTGTGCAATGGATTTGTATCACTGAGATATAACATAAAAAAAGGGGGTTATACATGGCGATAGCTGCACTACTAGTGCCAGCCAGCCAAGTGACAAAAAAAAAAAAAAAAAAAGTCTTCTAGCCCTTAGAAGGGCTGTTGGGTTCTTTTTGGGTGATCCCTGCCTAACACTGTCCCTGAAAGGCAGCAGCTCTATCCCTAATGACATCCAGACGGCATCTGAGCCGAGCACCGCGGCCAGTCGGTAGTATATTCCAGGGCCAACCCCTGCTATCGACATGTAAGGGCCCCACGTGATGCCAGGTGGTACGCAGAGTCTCCTGGCTTGTGATTGGCTGTGTTTTTAGGCGCCAAAAAAGCACGATGCGGAAGTTGCCATTTCCTCGAGCATGGCGAGATACTCGTCCGAGCAGCGAGCACTTACGAGTACCCTAATGCTCGAACGAGCACCAAGCTCGGACGAGCATGCTCGCTCATCTCTAATAATAATCAATAGTAGGCACTTTTTAGGAATCAAACAAGGTATTAAAAATTAAACAAAAACATTAGTGCAAAATTAGAGGCTATAGGAGATACTGTCATAGAGATATTTTTGATATTTATTGACACTGTAACCGTTGATCAAAAATGAACCATCACTTTCCACACATTTGTAATATATATATTACAAATAATATATACAATGAATAATAATAATAATAATAATAATAATACTGAAAGAAAATTTAGACTAGCTCTTCCCAAGTCACAGGTGCACATCCATAAAGCTAACATACAGACAGCAAACAACATATGACAGCACAACATTACACATGTTATACATAGAGATTAGGGATTATTTCAGATTACAGTGGTACTATACCTACTATACATGGAAAAATGGAAGCTCTTTGTCCACATTTTTGCTCAAACGCTTGTTGGGGCCATTCTACTAACGTCAAGGTGCCTTCTGCAGATGGGCACTGAACACTAACAGTACTTTCTCTCCTGAGCCTAACCTAGGCCTACTTTGGATGTGCTAGTCTAAATTTTCTTGCAGTGTGTTTGGAGGGTAGCTCCCTCCTTTAGATAAAGAACTCCCCGCCCATCTGCCCAGGGCTTCTGGGCAGAGTATAAATATAGCTGGTTCCTAGACTGTGCTGAAAATTGTAGACTTAGGTTACGCCTGGGAGAGACAGTTCTGTTAGTGTTAGGTAACTATCTGCAGAAGCCACCTTGATGTTGGTAGGTGGGCCCAACATATGTTTGATCACAATTGTGTGCAAAGAGCTTCTATTTTTCATTAATAGTAGGTATACTACCACTGTTATCTATAATAATGCCTAATCCCTAGTTCTAGTGCACGTATAACAGTGTGCTGCCATATGTATCTAGTTTGCTAATAATATTTGTTGTTATTATAATATCATATGCCATCTTCAATATAAATTAAGCTTACACCAAAGCTACATGTGTTCTCCACATTTGTAAAACATATGTAGACAGTTACTGGTTTGCTGTAAAATCTAAAATTAGTTAACAGACAATATGCAATGACAAAGAAAGACATTTTCACCAATGATTCATTCCATGAATTTGCCTAAATCCCACAGAGTAATAGAGGCTTCCCGATGGTTAGGCACAGTACAAATGAAGATGTCATAAATAGTCTATTGGCCTTTCTTAGTGGGTGGCCATTCAGTTCCACAACAGAAAGTTAAAGAGAATATTTTAAAATACAGTTTTTGAGCACCAAACTATACTCTTCAATTTGCATTTGAATCATGGAAATAAAAAAAGTATGCAGGATTTTCCAATTAGTAATCCACAAAAAAACTAACACACACACAGCAGAAAACTACCTCCAACAAATAAGAGACATGAAGGAGCACATTCATAAAGTAGTCAGTGTTTCCTGTGTGTAATGTTCTTTGCTTCACAATTTCCATTGCATTCCATTCAGTAGCCTGATGTGGCTGGCAGTTATTGGTACCTACATTTCTGCTATCACCTAGAAAGCAGGGGTGACATCCACATATTAACAATATTAGTTACATAAATACATTATGGAAAGTTTTCATAGTGATATTGAATAATATAAAGTAATTACAATTATGTTAATAATTATAAGCTTTGAATAATTTTATTGAATTGCATGGCAACCCCAATTCCAAAAAAGTAGGGACTGTAAAATGTAAATAAATGTAAATAAAAACAGTATGCAATGATTTGCAAGTCTCCATATTTTATTCATAATAGATCATAGAGCACACAGCAGATGCTGAAAGTGAGACATTTTACCATTTCATAAAAAAGATTAACTTATTTAGAGCTTGATGGCTGCAACGTATCTCAAAAAAGATGGGACAGGTAAGTGGTACTAATAAAAAACAGCTGGAGGAGCAATTTGCAACTAAGTCACATGACTTAGTTAACTACTTGCTTTGGATGGTACAGTATCCCTTTAAGTCCTTAAACGCTACTGGAAATAGGACTACCGTAAATGGCTTGGTATCAAGGGATTCCCTGCTAAAAACGTGCTCAATGCTTTCTGGCCTTAACAGGTCAATTTGCAGACCCTTTCTTTTTTTGTCTTCTACCTAGGGTTGGACTAGCTCATCAGAGTATTATAAGATCCAGTGGGTCCAGGCTCTGATATCATAAGCCCCAAAGTCCCAGGTAAAAAAAAAACAAAAACATTTGTCTGCCTTACCCAATCACTCACCACTAGGGTCTATTTCTGTGATTCAATCCCAATTAAATTCTACTGATGATCTTGGGGTTGAACTTCAAGAATAAATTCCTCTGCTGGGCCCCAGGAACCACAGTCTGACCCTGCTTCCATCCACAAATTTAGTGATTTTGCTGTTTGATGTGCTATCAATAGTAGCACACAGATTTGAGATTGCATCAACAGTAACACAAATTCCTTTCCTTTTTTCACAATTTGACATTGAAGATTTGTTCCTAGCAACTTCAGCATATAGCGTGAAGAAGCTTGATTAACCTGCTGGGACCTATAACATGTCATGCCTGAATGGTTACTATACCATGGTTAACCATAGTTAAGTGAAGACATGGTAACTGAAACTGCAGATATAGGAGACTTACTGTTAATGGAGATACATGTTAATATTTTGTTATAATGTATTATTATTATTATTATTATTATTTTGTTGCAATGCATAAAACACATAAATTCAAAAGTATAAAATGTCCATATAATTGGAGCTCAAAGGTGATTTATAACATTCCATGTGGTCTATCACAATGTGTTCTCGAAAATCACAAATCAACTTAATTTGCTTAAATGGACGCAACCTTCACTTGTGACGTTTGAAAGCAAATGCTATTAACACTGACATACAAAATGAATTCTTTATTTTTTCAGGTAAACCAAGTGTTTGTGTTCCTAGCACTACAAACCAACGTAACATACTCTTCTTATGTGATTTCATAATCTTTCCTGTGGAGCGCTGCCATGTTTTGTTGACTCTGTGTGGTCTCTGTAATGTAGATTTTACTCGGCAGGGGTATGTTTTCATATCAGGCTTGTGGCTAAAATAGTTTATGGTACAGGCTTCTCACTTAAACCACTATGTTACTACAACAAACATGCTTGTTGACACAAAAATTTATTACAGAAATGCAGCACACACATTAGGCTTAATTTAATGTTTGTTTATTAGTATTTGTCTTTGCTGTCATTTCCCCAAGCTATGACATTCTCAAAAAGTGACATTTCCATTAATTTCTCTTCAATGACTTTCAGTCATTGATAAAAAGCTATCCCCTTGATGGGAATCCATTCTCCTGTAAGTAAAAATTATTTTTATTACTAATTATGGCACAATATTTTAAAACATTTTCTATATAGAAGATCTAGACAATAATGCAACATTGGCAAGCATGGGAGATTTATCAAACTAGTGTACAGTAGAACTAGCTTAGTTGCCCATATCAACCAAACAGATTCCACCTTTCATCTTCCAAAGGAGCTGTGAAAAATGAAAGGTGGAATCTGACTGGTTGCTATGGGCAACTTAACAAGTTCTACTTTACACTAGTTTGATAAATCTCCCCCATTGTGTGTCATAAGGGACACCAATGTATGTATAAAAACTGTCTCCAGCAAATCAGAGATCACATTTTTAACTATGCTCAAAAAAATTAAAGTTGAATGGCAGAAAAGTAAGGGTTGATACAATATGGTTGTGTGCAAGATATGCAGGATGAAAATAATCTCTAGGCATTCAAACACAAACATAGGTC
This sequence comes from Rhinella marina, assembly GCA_900303285.1. Lineage (NCBI taxonomy): Eukaryota > Metazoa > Chordata > Amphibia > Anura > Bufonidae > Rhinella > Rhinella marina. The sequence continues at coordinate 54,330 of ONZH01028513.1, forward strand.
CCAAGCTCTATTTCAGGACATGAGTTGGATCCTGTGGGAAAATAGAACTGGCCAGCATTCGGAACAAGACTGCCCTCCTTCTCCTTGTCTTCATTGTGGCAGTCAGGCTGCATCCCCAAGCAGTACAGTGTCCTTGTCATCATCTGCCACTTCTTCTGTTAAGACTCCTCGTGAGACACCCATAGCAAAATGTGTGGTCACGAGAAAACTATTCACGAGCAGCTTATGGGCAAGCTGAACTCCCATCTGGCCAAGTTGTTGGCAGTGCAGTCTCTGCCGAACCACTTAGCTATGAAAATTGTGGCTCAGTTTCATGCTGTCACCCACATGTAATGCAAGCATTAGTACTTCTACCTACATTCTGGCTCTTTGATGAGAAGTCCTGGGTCTTTCGTTTTTAACCCTTCCATATTCCAAACATTTTTTTGAGGCCTAATATAAACTCACAATTTTCTTTAATGAAACGTCATGGGTTTGGTACAAAGTCACACAAATTATGGAACGGTTATAGCAAAATAGCAAGTGTGTTTTCTGTAACTTGAAGACAGAGGCAAATTATTGGTGCCGGTAAGATTTCTATATAGTGTGTTATTTGCATTTAGAAATGTGGTTTGAAAAAAGACCTTTCTGTACTGTAAAACACACAATGCAAACTTGTTGTCAAGAATAGGCCACTACCGTCACACACAAACTGGCATAGTACAGCCCTAAAGTTTCCTGGACCAACTGACCCTACCTGCAGTACATGGACAGTTCCTATACTGGAATACATGGGAGGATGACACACAAACAGGGAAAAACAAACAGACAAACACACAGTAGTCGTACGGTAAAGGGTCAAATGCCCGTCAGACGATAGATGAAAAAAAAACACCAGAGGCAAACTAGAAAATCAACACATCAGAAAGTCAAAACCAGGAGATCAATACAATACAAAATCACTAGAAGCCAAAAACATAGTCACAATACCAATCCAGAAATCCAAAAGCCAAAGAAGTCTTCAATACTACAAGGGAATAGCAGGGGGAGCCAGAGGATGTTTACCTGTGGACTTTTGTACAGAGAAGGGAACAGCTCACGCCGGCTTCCCTGCCAGGCTGAGTGTCCTGACACTCTGGAGCTCTGGTACACCACCTCATTGGCCCAGGACTCTGATTTCATGGGGCAGCCCAGCAGCCCTGGTTCACCCGGTATCAGGACATTGTTGCAGAACAAAGGCAGCTGGTGGAATCACAACAGTACCCTTCCTTCTGGAGGGGCCACTAGACCCTCAATATGAGCAGGTTTGTCAGGGTGCTCATGAAACTCAATGTATGAGTCAATGTAATAGTTAGCTTCAACAGCTGAACATTTTCAAGAGAAATATGCACATGGTTTCATACAAGTAAAGGTAGATGTGCACAGAGACAGAACTGCTCCCACTCCAACCAGAAGTGTCAACCTCCACAATGAAAGGTCTATTCTGATCTGGTTGGCTAAGAATGGGAGCTTTGACAAAACCTTTTTTTCCATGTTTTGATCATAGCTTCTGGCTTCTAATTAGCATCTGCACCTTTCTTGGTTAGATCTGTGAGAAGTTTGGCAAAAGAATTTTTTAAAATAAATTATCAATAATAATTGACAAAACCCCAGGATTTGATGCTAGGCTTTGAGCGACTTTAGTTGATCCCAGTGCTTAAAGAGGACCTTTCATGGGTCCAGACTCTGTTGACAAAGTAGCACGTTATGGAGGGCATGTGGGACTGGGATCAGAGCACTTACAATTTGTTCAGGGCGCCACTCCGTTCGCCCACTGTGCCCCTCTAAAGTTCTGGCGCGTGCTATGCTAATGCATAGCATCGGAACAAGGAGGAGGAGACGCCAGGGATTCTCAATGGGCGTCTCCTTCTACCTGGCTGTAGCGCCGTCCAATGACAGTGGAGAGCGTCACAGCCAGGGAAGAAACCTTCTCCCTGACTGTGACGCTGTCCACTGCTATTGGACAGCGCTACAGCCAGGGAGAAGGAGACGCCCAATGAGAATCCCTGGCGTCTCCTCCTCCCTGTTTCGATGCTATGCATTAGCATAGCACGCGCCAGAACTTTAGAGGGGCACAGCGGGTGAACGGAGCGGACTACATAGTATGTCTTGATAGTAGTTGAGTTTATCTTCCCTCTCAGCGGGTGGAAAAAAGGCCACCATTTTGGAGCGATAGCTAGGGTCTAACATCGTGGAGAGCCAGTAGTCATCCCTCTTCCAAATGGTGATAATATGGCTGTCACTACACATGCAACTCAGCATGCACCTGGCCATTTGCGCAAGGAACTTGGAGGGACTCCCTAACGCCATCTCCACTGCATACTGCCACGGTGTCTCAAGGTCATCTACCTAGTCTTCCTCATCACCCTTTAGCACCTCCTTCTCCTCTCCTGTCACTTGTGCTGAAAAAAAAACAATTTCTGTATACAATGCTTGTGCGTGAATGTCCACTTACTCCTCCTCCTGCATTTCAGCCTCCACAAAGCTCAGGTGGCTGTAAGATGTAGGCACCATGTCTTCTGTCCCCTGGCCAGCTAGATTTATCAGCATCTGCTCCAGGATGTGAAGAAGTGGAATGACATTGTTCATCCTATAGTCCTGGTGGCTGACAAATAAAGTGGCCTCCTCACAGGGCCTGAACAAACGGTAGGTGTCACACATGAACTGCCACTGGCTGACATCGAAGTTACACAGGGGAGTGGTCATGTCTGCCTGCATCATCAATAAATCATTTCCAGGCTTCTTCTACTCATATAGTCGGTCCAACATGTGGAGGGTGGAGTTCCAACAGGTGGAAACATTGCATATCAGGCGATGTTGGGAAATGCTATTCTGCCTTTACAGCTCAAGGAGTGTGTGTTTTGCTGTGTAAGAGTGGCTGAAGTGCATGCACTGTCCATTGTGAGGATGTCTTGCAGTTGGATGGAAAACTTCAGGAACCGCTTTACAACCAGATTAAAGACGTGCGCCATGCAGGGCACATGGGTCAGCCCTCCTTCACAGAGTGCCAACACAATGTTCTTCCCATTGTCTATGACCATGGATCCGATCTTAAGTTGGTTAGAAAAGAGCCAGAATTCCATTTACACTTGAAAGATGTGGAGCAGTTCCCGATGTGACTCTGTTTGCTCAGGCAACCTAGGTGCAGAACACCGTGACACCGCCATGCTCTGCATAGGTGGTATGCTGGAGTAGCACTCTGAATTGTGGAGGCAGAGGAGGACATTGGTTCAGGACTGACAGGTTGAGAACTCGGAGGCGACAGTGCCATCACCTGGCCAAATTGCTGGTGTGGCTGGGACGGAACCACTTTTCCTTTGCGGGCCATAAAGGAAATATATTGTGACCGTAGTTATAGCTCCACACGTTGGCACTGCCGTGAACTGATTGGCTGATTTAGCAGACAAGGACTGGTGCACATTTTGTTCAACATACATGTGCAGGGCTGGTACAGCCTTTTTGGAGAAGTAATGACAGCTTGGAACTCTCCACATTGGCTCAGCAAAAATCATTTCTCGGAGCCAACTAAGTGTGGTGTCAGAGGAACCCACCGACTCCTGGCTGGGGGTGTCTGATGTCACTTGAGATGATGTTGAAGACTGAGTCAACCATTTAAGGACAGCTGGGTTGCTGGTCAAAAGACGGCCGCTGAATGACACAACAGTTCTGGCCTGTCACTGTGACTGCTGCTACCACCCTCCCTTCTTCTGCTGCCCATTCCCTTAAGTGCCTGTTTGTTAGACATACTGTACTGTAACAATAACTGTAAGGGTAAAATAGCAGTAGTGTCAGGCTGCAATTTCACCCCAATTACACAATTAGGGATAAACACATATACTTATGTATAATAAAACGTGAGCACCATAAAATCTGTAGTATCAGGCCGCAATTTCACCCCAATTACACAATTAGGGATAAACGGATATACTTATGTAGAATAGAACATAAACACTCAGAGCACACTTATTGGATACAAAGTAGACGTTCTGATAATAGTAATTATCTAACAGCCTGACAGAGCGTTATGAATAAAACAAAGAAATAAATCTTTATTTATGAATCTCATTAAAATGGGGTCAAGCCCTAATCAGTAAAACAGGCGTATTGGTGAACTAAAGTGCAAACAGGGTCTATAAATTATACACCATCTGCACTGGGACACAAAGAAAGGGCAGAATATATGTATAGAGATGCGGTGGTACTGTGCAATTGTCAATAGCTCACCCCCTATGTATTGGATGAGCAAACACAGTAAACCACCCGGCTAATGATATCTATCTGCCAAACGTATAGCAGCAGAAGGACAGGTAAAGCATGCACCTCGCCTCACTATTTTCGAGGTCTAGATATATGGAGGTGCTCAATATGGGGATAACAGCGCTACAATATAAAGCTATAAGGCACACAGTCACATTCCCTAAGTTGCTGGGATAGTCATATGAGTGCACCAAAGTGCTAAAGCGCTGCTGTCCACCATATAAGGGAAGGCATATACAGCCAGTTACTCCCAGTCCTGCCTCCTGCCTAGCATGTCATTAAACTTAAGATCATCTAACAGGTCAAACACTCAATGCTTTTCTGTGCAGGGGAGCATCCCTGCGCTTCCTCAGGAGTGAACCTAACTATGACACTGTACGAGATTCGCACTGTAGCGTGCAGAGTATCGGCACTATGATGGCCATCACAGGGGCTGGCTATCTGCTGATTGGTATTATGGGTGATCCCTCGTTCCCAGGCTTCTTACTTCCTCTTTCTAACATGTGCTGCAGCCATTTTAGAAAAAATATGATTTGTTACCAACAAAGAACTGGAAAGACAAAAATAAAAAGTAAAAAAAAAGTTTTATAAAAATAAAGAAATAAAAGTTTAAAGTAACAAAATGGTCATTTTTCCCATCAAACCATTTACTATTGAAAAATAAATAGATACAAATGTACACATATTTGGTATCATCTTGCTCTATAAAAATATCACATGATCTACAGTACCCTGTCAGGTAAGTGCTGTAAAAAAAATTCAAATAAAAATTATGCCATAACAGCCATTTGCTGGTCACCTCACCTCCAAAAACATCAAATGATCAAAAATTCATACATACCTCAACATGATACCAATGAAAACATCAACTCATACCACAAAAAATGAGCCCTCATACAAGACCATTGCCAGAAAAATAAAAAATATGGCCTTTGTGTGATTTGTATTTTCAAAAATGCTTTAAGAACGAATAGAGGGAGTTTAGATAAGTAAGAGACTAAGCAGAGCAAGGGCAGATGACGATTAGCATGAATAGATGTACAGTTAGAAGTATAGAAGTTATCCACTGAGGATTTGACAACAAACTAAACAGGATACTGCTGGTAAAACTGGTGAAAGGATATCGGAATACTAGAGCCTGTAAATTGAATCTCTGTAACCAATGCCAGGCAACTTCTGCCAAGTCAAATACAATTATGGGATACATAAAAAGGGGCATAGATTCACATGACGAAAACTTAGGGGGGGATTTATTATGAGAGTAATATTTGAAGTGAGGTTTTTTTAGACTGTGTTGGGGTACTTTATGCCACATTTATCAAATGTCAAATGTTTGATAAATTTTCTGTCATCCTTAAACCTAACACTTTTATATATAAAAGGGTACTCCAGTTTTTCTACTCCACCTTCACACTGGAGGGAGACTGCGGTTTAATTTTTTTCTTTTGTGTGACTTCTTTCTTGCATTGGTTTGTGATTCTCTTTGGTTTGGACTTTGACTTAGCTTTTGGATTCTGATCCAGTCCTGGTTTTGTCTATGTAGTTCTGATCTATTTCTGTCTGGCTAATCTTTTACCCCACTAGGTTTAAGCCCTTTCACTTAGGGCTCATGCACATGAACCTATTTTCTGTCCGTATGCAGAACCATTCATTTGAATGGGTACACAAAAAAAAAAACGGAAGTTACTCCGTGTGTATTCCGTTTCCGTATGTCCGTTCAACAGAGGAATAGAACATGTCTTATGATTGTCCGCATTATGGACAAGGATAGGACTGTTCAGTTAGGGGCCAACTGTTCTTTTCCACAAAATCCGGAACGCACATGGACATCATCCGTATTTTTTGTGGATCCTTGTTCTGCAGACTGCAAAATCCATAAGGTCATAGTAACATAGTAACATAGTTTATAAGGCCGAAAAAAGACATCTGTCCATCCAGTTCGGCCTGTTTTCCTACAAGTTGATCCAGAGGAAGGCAAAAAAAACCCTGTGAGGTAGAAGCCAGTTTTCCCCACTTTAGGGAAAAAAATTCCTTCCCGACTCCAATCAGGCAATCAGAATTACTCCCTGGATCAACGACCCCTCTCTAGTAACTATAACCTATAATATTATTACCCTCCAAAAATACATCCAGGCCCCTCTTGAACTCTTTTAGTGAACTTACCATCACCACCTCCTCAGGCAGAGAGTTCCATAGTCTCACTGCTCTTACCGTAAAGAATCCTCTTCTATGTTTATGTACAAACCGTCATGTGTATGAACCCTTAGTTAAGTTAGGGAGTGGTATAGGTAGAGTACAGGGCTGCACTGTTGCCTATCCTATCTGACACCTGTGAATAAAAATTTGTTAACTGAATACTTAATATGAACAATATGATAATGTGACCACTTTTGGGTCCTTCCTTTTTTCACTAAATGTGTACCATGGCAAAAGGTTAGAGATGTTAGTTAGAGATGAGCAAATGTTTAAAAAATTTGATTCAGGCGGTTTGCCAAATTTTCAAAAAAGATTCCATTTGATCCATATTTATTTGTGAGAAATCGCATTAAAAATCAGCTATTTCCCAGCTGTTGGGAACCTGTATATTGGTGTAGAACACTGTGCATTGCAGAAACATGCATAGGTACTCAGCTGTGGTAGTGAAACAGTTACTTTGTGTCTGCATGAAAGGCAGATGACAGGCATCACTCTTAGAATCACTTCACACTTCACTTATTTAGTCAGTTACGGGTCCAAAACTGACCAAATAACTCAAGTGTGAACTTATCCTTATAGGTCAATTTTAGTGTCAGGTATAAAGAACCGTGCAGTGGCCCAAGATTCTATGATAGAGTGAAAGCGTGCAATCCTTTTACACCTTCGCCAGTTGATTCCCCATAGATTTCTACAGAAACTGTTCTGTTACACGCTAATACAAGTAGTTCACCTATGATAGAGTGGAGAGGGTGTCAGCAGTAAGTTTGTGTTGACATCACTGTTTATTTTTCCCTTCTTATCTGTCATAAGAACAACCCCCAAAAAACGGATCCTATCTTTTGAGCATCTGCCTTCACATGGTCAGCATTTGGTCAGTAATCCATCAGTATCACTAAGGACAAAAAAAACAGGAATGGATCTAAAACAGAAATGACATGTGATTGGAACGTTTTCATGTGTTCTGTGTTTTGTACCCACTCCTGATTTTGGCTTCCAAATCATGATCATATGCTGATGAAAAATAGGGTCCGTGTGATACAGGCCTTACGGATGCTCCAAAGAAAGGATCCGCTGTGTTTATCATTGCACCGTCCTTCTGACAGATGAGACAGATGAGAAGAAGGGTAAAATAAATAGTGATGTCAACAAGGCCAAACAGGCATAATAGTGGCCCAGTTACATTATAGGGAGGGTGGCATGAGAAGTCAACACAATGGCCCAGTCAGAGTTGTTAGGTGGCAACCACATAAGGAGTCAACACGGTGGCCCAGTTACATTATGGGGAGGGTGGCAACCGCATGAGGAGTAAACACAGTTGCCCAGTCACAGAGTGGTGAGGGTAGCAACCACATGAAAAGTCAACATAGTGGCCCAGTCACAGAGTAGGGAGGGTGTCAACCGCATCAGGAGTCAACACAGTGGCCCAGTTACATTATGGGGAGGGTGGCAACCTCATGAGGAGTAAACACAGCTGCCCAGTCACAGAGTGGTGGTGGTAGCAACTGCATGAGAAGTCAACATAGTGATCAGTCACAGAGTGGTGAGGGTGGCAAACGTATGAGGAGTCAACATAGTAGTCAGTCACAGAGTGTTGAGGTGGCAACCACATGAGAAGTCAACATAGTGGTCAGTCACAGAGTGGTGAGGGTGGTAAACACATGAGGAGTCAACATAATGGCCCAGTCACAGAGTAGGGAGGGGGCAACCGCATCAGGAGTCAACACAGTTGCTCAGTTACAGAGTGGTAAGGGTGACAACCATATGAGGAGTCAACATAGTGGTCAGTCACAGAGTGGTGAGGGTGGTAAACACATGAGGAGTCAACATAGTGGCCCAGTCACAGAGTAGGGAGGGTGGCAACCGCATCAGGAGTCAACACAGTTGCTCAGTTACAGAGTGGTAAGGGTGACAACCATATGAGGAGTCAACATAGTGGTAAGTCACAGAGTGGTATGGTGGCAACCGCATGAGGAGTCAACACAGTAGCCCAGTCACAGAGTGGGGAGGGTGGGGGGTTAACAGCAGTGGCAGTAACAGTACAAGATGGTGGGTAGCAGTAGAACATGGCAGCAGAGGCAGCAGGTGTTTGGTATAAGGCAGATGGCTGGCCAGAAGAAACGGGTCTCTTTTCACAAAGTTTGTGTGAGGTACCCAGAACGATCTAGTCATGCATCAGGCACTTGTGTATAGAAATCCTGGCTGGGCCACGTCTGATTCATCTTCACGAAGGTCAATCTCTCTACATTTTGGGTGGAAAGGCGAATTCTTTTTGGGATAACTATGCCCCCTGCTGCACGAAACACCTGCTCTGATGCCATACTACTGGCAAACTCAGCCAGTTGTGGTCACAAGTCAAGTTTGGTGGCTGAGTAGTCCAGGAGATCTTGGATGTGAGGTGGCAGGGTGCAGTTCAAGTATGCCACTACCTGCTGGTTCAGTTTCTGCTCTATGACTTGCTGCTGCTGCTGGTGGGTGGTTTCTTCAGTTGGCGGGTGAAAAAAAGTGCTTATTAGGAATGGCGCACATAGGCATCAGCCAACTGACTACATAGGATGTCTTGATAGTAGTTGATTTTATTCTCCCTCTCAGTGGGTGGAAAATAGGACAACATTTTGGAGTGGTAGCAAGGGTCTAACATGGTGGAGAGCCAATGGTCATCCCTCTGCCAAATGGTGATAATACAGCAGTCACTACGCAAGTAACTCAGCATGCATCTGGCCATTTGCGCAAGGGACTCAGAGGGACTCCCTGCCTCCATCTCCACTGCATACTGCCACAGTGTGTCGGGGTCATCTGCCTTGTCTTCCTCATTGCCTTCTAGCTCCTCTTGCTCCTGTCCTGTCACTTGTCTCATAAAGAAAACAGGTTCTTGGCAATAACCCGTTCCCAACTGGTTCAGGAACTGACTAGAGGGACACCTGGGAAATAGTGACCATAAAATAACCTTCCAATTGTCATTCAAAAGAGTCTTTCTTCAGGGAGGAACAAAAATACCAAACGTCATAAAACGCTAAATTTAGCCAACTAAGAGAGGCCATTGGCCTAACTGACTGGGATAAAGTCCTCAAAAATAATAATACAGCCACAAAATGTGATATTTTTAAAGGCATCCTAAATAGAGATGAGCGAGTACTAAAATGCTCGGGTGCTCGTTATTCGAGACGAATTTTTCCCGATACTCGGGTGCTCGTTTCGAGTAACGAACCCCATTGAAGTCAATGGGAGACTCGAGCATTTTTGCGGGGGACCAAAGCTCTTCACAGGAAAGTTTGCCTGAAAACCTGGAAACCTCAGAAAATAATGGAAACACCACGGAAATGGACAGGAAACAGCAGGGGCAGCATGCATGGATGCCTCTGAGGCTGCTTAATCCCACCATTACCCCAAATCCTCAGGCAACAGCCTGGTGGTTACCCTCATGGCAATTGTGCTCACCCAGACCAAGAAAGGCGAGGCAAATACCCATCACATGTTAGGGAAGCACCCAACTAGGTGCAACGAAGGTCCATCAGCCGGTGCAGTATCGATTCTTCTCAGTTTAATACCGTATACGTCCCCTATCTTGGGACCCTATATTTAATGGATATTTCGAACACGGAAAAGGGAAAAAGAGCTTGCTCTGGCCAGGGGAGTGTCTTTCCCACTGCAGCTAAGGGGACGTGTCCATGCTCTGCCTATCACAGGTCAGGAGGCAGATAAAAGAAGAACAAAAACTAACATGAGTGAAACTTCTGATACGTCCCCTATCCGGCTAAATTGTTTGAAGAGTGGGCCTGTAGGTGGGGGGGCAGGCTGGGGGGAAGGAGGTTTCGGTGGAAGAGCCAGAGGAGTGCCCCCTGGGCTAGCGTGTGTGGTAGGTGACAACAGCCAGAATGGATTTTTGAAACTGTTGCATCAAGCGGTACAGTCGTAAATTATGAACTAGATCAAGTGTAGCATGTGTTCTCTGTATTCTTCTCAGTTTAATACCGTATATGGCAGCTATCCGGAAAAATAGTTTGGAGAGAGAGAAAGATAGGAAAAAGACGTCAATTGTTTGGAGAGTGGGCCTGTAGGTGGGGGGGCAGGGTGGGGCAAGGAGGTTTCGGTGGAAGAGCCAGAGGAGTGCCCCTGGGCTAGCGTGGTGTGTTGGTGCAACAGCGGATGTATTTAGAATGACGACGCAGGGACCCCAACTTAAAAATTTAGCATCAACCGGTACAAGTCGTAAATTATGAGATTGATCAAGTGTGGCATGACTTTTAGATGGAGATTGCATGTGGTCACGTACTCCCTGGAACCCATAGTCACCCCTTCATCTGATGTGCTAGCCCAGAACATTCTCTGCCCCAATTCGCAAGACCTTTTGCTGTTTCCGTGTGCTGACAGTGTGGATTTACCAGTGTTGTCTGAGGAGGTGGTGGACAATGGCGAGACACAGGTGTCGGGGGGGTGAGGTAGTTGTATGGGAAGCAAGTTATAGAGGGGACTCCTTGGGGGGACTTTCTCATGATGGGACAGATTCAACTTGGGTGGAATCAGGCCACATTAACAGATGAATTTTTTGGGGGATTTATTTAACTTTTATTTAGCAAAAATAACCACAGAGATATTTATTCGTTATCTTCTCTGCGCAGTCTGGCGTTGGGTTTCCTCACTTTGATGGCGAGCTGTGCCGCTCTCTCCACAATGGTCTGTAGCTTCTTAGATGGAGACTTTGTCAGCGATTTCAGTACAGAAGGACTTGTTGCTCATCCACAGAACCTCGTCCTCCATGACATTGTGGAACAAGGAATTTGCGGGTGGACCAGGAATTTGCGGAACCCTGTGAGCAGCATGTGTTTGGTCTTCTACTTGCTACCGTATCCAATGTTTGGCAATATAGATTCGCAAGTAATATTATTTTTCACACCTATCCCAAAAATAAAAATGCATGCAGTATGCGCAAATAAAACTTTGAACTGGAATTGGAGAGAGGGCCTGTAGGTGGACCTACGGAAAAATTGTTTGAATAGAGGGCCTGTAGGGGGCCCTCCCGAAAAATTGTTTGAAGAGAGGGCCTGTAGGTGGACCTCTGGAAAAATTGTTGGAATAGAGGGCCTGTAGGTGGACCTCTGGAAAAATTGTTTGAATAGAGGGCCTGTAGGTGGACCTCTGGAAAAATTGTTTGAAAAGAGGGCCTGTAGGTGGACCTCTGGAAAATTGTTGGAATAGAGGGCCTGTAGGTGGACCTCTGGAAAAATTGTTGGAATAGAGGGCCTGTAGGTGGACCTCTGGAAAAATTGTTGGAATAGAGGGCCTGTAGGGGAGCCCTCCTGAAAAATTGTTTGAAGAGAGGGCCTGTAGGTGGACCTCTGGAAAAATTGTTTGAATAGAGGGCCTGTAGGGGGGCCCTCCTGAAAAATTGTTTGAAAGAGGGCCTGTAGGGGCCCTCCTGAAAAATTGTGCTAAAAGAGTGCCAGTTGGACCTCTAAAAAATGGCGTTTTTTTGGGTCAGCATTAGGCAAAGACGATATGGAGGA